>VXBZ01011950.1:130936-184796 GCA_013399135.1 Heliornis fulica
TTTTTTTTTCCTTTCCAATGTGCATATAAAAATTCAGAGTGTGTTCTTTACATTATTTGAAGTGTCTATATCAAGACCTGCCTTTAATGGAAAGTCCTAACATGTAGTTTAGCTATTTAAAAGGGTATTAGGTAAAAAAAAAAAAAAGAAAAAAAGTATGGCAACAGGATCTCATTAACGAAACACATTTGATTTGAAGCCCTGATGCAGCTGTTGACAGCATAATTAAAATGATTAATTTGGAGCAGAAGTACTTTGAACTAATTTGAAAAAATGGCTATGATCTTGACCATACATTTGACCGGTGTTAGGCAGGTACTAGAAATACTAAAAGAAAGAAAACCCCAAAGAAGTGTTTTCAGCTAAAGAAGGGAAGGCTGTCTCAGGTTCCTGGTTTTTCAGACATCAAATATCTCAGAACAAAATATTAAGAAGGTATTAAAAAAAAAAAAAGAACCTGACGTAAAGACATGAACAAAAGCAATTACATATGATTTCTTTCCTAAACCTCTTGGGATTTCTTCATTTGCAGTTTTGTCACAAAGAATCATATTTAAAATCATAATTAAGCCACTAAATATTGTTTCCATTTAATTTCTTTTTCCTCATCTGAAATGCAGTTTGACTCCATGCTTTATGAATACATATACGCTTATATATATATATATATGCACACACATACATACATTAAAAAAAAAAATCTATTTCTTTTTTTCCCTGTCTGGACCGTGGTGGGAATTTCAGTTAATGCCTGGAGCAAAGTGCCCTGCAAGGATGTTTGGAATTCCTACACTCCCCATAAAGGAGATCTTTGGAATCTGTGAGAGGGTCAGAAAATACATTGTTCTGTAACAATTGCCGTAACTTCTATTAGTTCCCTTTATTTTCCTGCTATAATAATTAAATATATTTGATATGCTTTAATTATATCCGAAATAAGAGAGCATTTTCTATTTCTTAAACAGGCTGAATTAGTTGACTTCCAACAGTGGGGACAGACTGTGGCACATGCTGTGTTCCCATGGCTGCTGCTATATATGTTCATTTAAGCTTATGTACCTAGGCTTTTCTTTAGATTTGAGGGTTTTTTATCTCAACATTTAATTGCTGAAAACTTTAACTCGAGTAATATTGATTGTTCACACGAATTGGGTTTTGCTGTTTATGTGGTATTAACCAGCCAAGCATTTATTTTTATATTGCTTCACACCTTTATGTAGGTAGGGTTTATAGAGCTGTAAGGTGAGGAGAGAAAATTAAAATTGGGCAGAAGGTAGCTAGAGAAAGTGTTCAATTCCATAGTCTCTTAATGTTTGTATATTAAAAGTGCATGTATGTTTAGAGTAGATGTTTTATGTTAGACTGATAGTTTTTTTGAAATTTGGAGCTTGAGGTATACTAGCTTGTTTTTATTTGTCTCCTTTGGGCTTCTAGCTTCATAATTGCTTTTCCTTACTCCTTATTATGGTAAAGATAAAACGCTTTTATTGCAGTGGAACCAAATGTTTTGCTTTGTAAACACAAAACCGCATACACGTTCTTCCTGCCGAAGTATTCTCGACACCGGCGCTCATCCCATCTGCAGGGGTGTCAAGGCATGACTGGCCCATATGCATAGCATCCTTTTCTTTTAACGTGTGCGAAGAAGTTGCCAAAGTGAGCGTGTGATGCTGTACTGTGTGCTCTCAGTTTTCCTAGTCCTTCTGCCTGGAATTTAGGCCTGATGTACTGTGTATGCAAGTGGCTTTCTTGGCTAAAAATTCTTCATCCTGGATCTATTGTGTGATACCACCCCAGCGATACTTCTTCCCATGTTTTTGTTCTGACAGACTAAATGCCCGCTTAAAGCATGATTTCTTTACATGTTTAAGAGGTAAAAAACCAAAAGCAAAACCCCGCCAACAACCAAAAAACCCAACGCTAAGCCACCCCGATTTCTTGAAGAAATTATCTGCTTTTTTTAATCTTGGACTGACCTTTGGTGTTAAGCCTCTCTGGTGTATAAGTAAGTGGTGACCAATTACTCTTGGGAAGAAGGAAGTTTGATGAATCACAGGAAATAGTAAATTATGTGGATTCCACACGATTCCCAAGGTTGAAACAACTTTTTTTTTCCCTCCTCCCTTGCACAGGGGCCCTAAAATGTCACCAATTTGATGGGATGGTAGGCTCCGGTTACTTCTGGAGGGCAAGGTGGTGGGAATGTGGAAGGGAAAGCAGAAGATTTCACAGTTTTATTGCACTGGGTAGGTTAAATTTACTCTTTGTTTCCTCCCTTAGAGGGTGGAGAAAACAATCCTGGTGTGCTAACATTGTTTAAAAGCATACCAGCTATTTGGGGACAACAAGTGATGAAAGTGTGGGGGGGCCTTTAAAGACAAAAAAGTGCGTGAAGCATGCCTGTGGTGCTGATAACCTATTAAGTTTTACTCCATGGGTCTCCCGTGATTTGAAGTTTCAGCATAACCATGAAGTGGTAGCAATATAAATAGTTAGGGTGGGGAGGGCTGTAAATATGAACAGCTTAAAGAGTCAAGGATGTGAGAGCAAATGTGGAAACAGAGCCTTTCCTGGTCTACTCTGTCTCTGTTTCTCCGCTGCTATTCTCTCGGCTTCCTTGTCAATTAAACTAATTGGTGCTGAAGATGTTTCCCTAAAGGAGATCTCATACTAGGGCATTTCAGGCAAAATCATTTGCAAGACTTTTAATCCAGTCAGGATATATTAATGGTATGCAGGTTTTTTTATGCGTGAAGAGAATGCTCTGAAATTGCCACATTGTTCATGGTCCATATAGCTAGACAAAACACTCGGCACTTACTGTCTCCAGAAAATGAAAGTTAATTTACACAGCATAGCAACATGCTTTGTTGTGGAGCCACATTAATATAATATAGCTTGAGTCACAGGAATTTTTACTATTTGATTTGGTCTTTTCCATAACAAAAGTAACTTTTTAATGTAAGAGGAAGAATTTCTTTTCCATTTCCTTTCCCTCTATCTTTTTTTTGTTGTTTGCCATTTGTACAGTCTGCATCAGAAGGTCTGTGACCTTCGTTTTAATTGAACGTCTGGTATATGCATTGTGCCACTAAAGGTTTGCATTCTGCATTTGCTCTACAGTAGAACTTACAGTGTATGGTAATAAAATGTGTTGGAATGAGCGTGAGAGAACGGTGCTGAAAGGGGTCTACCTAACTGGAATTTAGCACGTCTCTAGGAGAATTCATTAAAAGAACCCCAAATCTCTAAATTGCAACCAGTTTTTTAGATGAACCTTTGAAGTCTGATTTGGTCACAGAATGCCATTGTTTGTGTATCCTCAGACGTAAACGGCTACTTTCTAATAATGACATTAGTTTACAAACGTGACTGCGCTTGCCAGAGGTGACCTCTGCTCAGAAAGGCCTCTCTGCCTAAGAGAGTGCCTTGCTGGGACCAGAGAGAGCTACAGGTTGAATACCGCTTCTTAATTTTAAATGTTTGTAGCTGTTGGTGTGTCTTCCGTAGTCCCTCCCGAGGATGTACGTGATGCGTCACAAGTCCGTGAGATGAGCCCGTGTACCATGGCCATGCTTGTTGTTGCATGTCTGCTCCCAGGATCACCTGTATGAAGGGCTCCCTGAAGGCTTCCAGTTTCAGCGTTGCCCTGTGGTTGGAAGGTAGATGAACGGGTTGTAGTCAATTGAGGTAGTGGTGGTGTGAGAGCACAGCCGCTGTCCACAGGGTGAATGCCTGGGACAGATGTGGTTCTGTTCTCAGTTCAGGCATCTTCCATAGGTCAGCTGCCAGGCTTTCATGGTGCCACACCTCGGGGGTGCGGCAGAAAGGAGATGATGTGGAGATTGGCGTATTGATCTGAAAAACGCCCCAGCTTTAGCTTGCTGGCAGGATCTGGACTTTGGACTGAGCACGGATCTCAGGGGGAAGGCTGCAGTTCCCACCTGGGTGACTTCCCAGGAGCACTGAGCACTGACCTGACCATGCAGCACTGCCTTCTAGAGGAGGTACTTGGGTTAGATGCCTCCAGATTTAGCCACACTGAAACCACTCGGTCCCAAGCACTCACCTATTGCACATAACCTGTCAGAAACTTGAGCGGTTGAAGTCCAGGGAGCAGCAATGTAGGATTGCCCTAATTACCTACTGGATTTTCAGAGGCTCATTTCTACTTGAGTGCTCCCACTACTTGGGGACACCTACCTTAAGCCATGTAGAAAGTGGCCAAAAGGAGAGCTGGAGGACTGGGCCAAGGAGCAAGGCATGTTGCCAGCAGAGCTGGATGTGGACAGGGCTTTCAGATCTGTTGATGAATTGAAAAACTGGCTGAAGATTTGATTTGCGTTGAACAGAATGTATATAAAGCTTTCCATCTTAGTTAATGATTCTTTGTCCTTTAACGTGAGGGTGCTCAGGTCATAAACCCCTGCCTTTTCTGCTTGCAACATCCTGTGTGTTGGTCACTTCTGGGTTTGCTTAGGTTTTAAATACTTAATATCAACTTCAAGTGAACTGTTGAAATGTTTAGTGGAAAATGTGGAACAAAACCTTACCATTTTATACTTTAAATGCTTCAGCTGATACAATAGCTGAAACTTTTCTTTGACTGAAACCATTAACCGAGTTTGAACCATGGTTAGTTTCTGTTTGTATTTCAAAACACAAAATACATTTTCCACTGTATTTAGTATTGATTTCCTTCCCTTTCCCCGATCTAGCTGAATGTATTATGTGCTTATTTTTTATTTGGATTTCCAGGTACATGATTAGCTTTCTATAAACTGTGACTCAACTTAATCCAAGGTCAGTTGAGTTTTCATGCTCACTGGGGCTCTCAGTGGGCATTTAAACCAATTTTCTTGTGGCTGACCACTTGGAGAGAGTTGATGGCAAAGCTGGGCAGGAAGTTACAGAACACCTCCTCCTCCTCCAAACCTAAGCTTTCTCCGCTCAAGTACCTCTTAATTTCAACAAACATCTTTTTACATAAGCATTTCTGATGTGTACAGTGAGTTTTTGGGTGGGAGAGAGGAAGGCTCTTCTCAGCACGGCCACTAACACCTTGTTTTGGAATAGTAACCTGGGGAGAGGACAATCAGAATGCAGTTTCCAGGTGCTTTCAAAGTTGGCTGCGGGCCCTGGTTTCTGAGTTTCCCACACCCAAAACAACATGTTTTCCATCTCCTAGCCTGGTTCCGTTTCATAGAATTAACTATAAACTCATTCAAGAGGGGACTGGCTGTCTGACTGTGTGGATCAGATGCTTGCTGTGCACACACAGCAGAATGACCTCTTTTGAATCCTTCCATTTGTTTGAGGAGTCTGGAAAAGAGCTTTATTCCGGGGTGGAACATCTGGGAGGGAACGGGTTTGGTGGAGGAAGCGTATGAGTTACACTTTCATACTGAAACCTACCCAGAATACAGACATGTAGCAATGTCTCTCTTTTAATGAGGCTAGAAAGGATATCTATAAAAGTGTGGGGGAGAAGAAGAGCTGGAGGAGGCAGAGAGGCAGGCAGCTGAGCACAGATCCCTCTCAGCTGCTGCCCAGCTATGGGGAAATCACTGAGGTGCAGATAGCTCTGAGCTGGACTTGGCTCCAGCTTTGCATGCTGTTGAGTGCCAGTGCTCTCCATACAGTTATCTTCTGCTTCTCATGAAGTTCCATAGTGCTGGCTGTGCGTGAGCAGCGCTCTGGTAGAATCGACAAAATCCCTCTCAGGCCAGGCAGCATGTTTTCTTTGAAATGAAAGATTTTACCCTATAAAGGAATAAGATCGTTTGTAGGAAGGCCAGACCATGTATATACAAGTAAGGAGACTTTTCTTGTTGTTCCCCAGAAAAATATTTGCTGCAAATACTTTCCCCTGTTTGTTCATCTCTAGAGGCTGTTGTCTCATGAAACTTGAGGTTTCAGAAACTTCCCAGTAGAATGAGGGTTGGAAAAGAAATTCCATTTTATTGTAACTTCTTGTTGTAATGGGAAAATGTGTGGTTGCCAGCAGACAGTTTCTTGGTGTCATCTATTCTAATCAAAATGTTCTATCATTGGGCTGCTTTCACAAGGAGTCTCATTTGGCTCTCTTTCTCCTCTTGGAGTAATGACAGCATCCTTTCATTCCCAGATGACACCCAGAAGTCCCCTGCTATTGAGAGTCAGACAGCAGTGTGATGCCAGTGACTTTCACACAATCTGATAAGTATTCATAAGTCTCAGGTTGTTTCTGCTTAGCTGGCGCGTATGAAAAGTGGCCACTTATAGCGGTGAACTGACAAAATGTCTTTGTAACTAGAGTCTCGCAGTCAGTTTTGACGAGGGGTGGGGGGGTGGAAACAGTGAATGTTCTTGTCAAGTGGTTTAACATGATCTCTACTTCTGGGCAAGCCTTGCAAAACAGAAGTCATGCGGTGAAGGGGAAGAGAGCACTTTTGATGTATGTATTATCTAGTCTTCTGCCATGGCATAAGAAATGCTTTAGCCAGCTTGTCTGTTTTACCCAGCTGAAAAGCAAATCAAGGTTACCCATAATTAGAGGTGTTTGAAGAAGGGTGTGTTCAGATCTGAGTTTGGATTACGGGCAAGCTGCAGTTTGTGTTTGAGGCTGAATGATCTTGTCTGGCTTCAAGGGCACTGAAACTGGAGATGCTCAATTCTCGGGAGTGTTTTGGCCTCAAAAGGCAGAAACGCCTGGTATGTCATTTGTAACTTCCTTGTGGGGGAAGAGAAACCTTTGGCTCTGAGTTAGCCCCTGGTAGCTGATCTAGGGAATTTCACACTTCTGTCTTCTCTGTGAAGCCATTGTTTAATATTCATTGCCATGATAGCAAACTCTAAGAAGGTGATGAGGTGTCCTTTATGAAAAAGAGCAGAGAACTGTTGCAGCAGCCCTGATCTTGTGTTATCTATGGGGATATACCATGGAAAATAAAAACAAACTCACAATGCTTTGTGGCTTAATTTGAAGTCTGTTTTCTGCCACCAGCTCGTTTTACTCTTTGCTACTGGGCGATTTATGTCGATTGAGGGAATGTTTCTTCTCCATTCTTGCCTCCCCAAAGAACTAGGATTTCATCAGTAAGGAGAACAGATCTAAATATCCATTTACTGTGTAATTGCATACATTCTCTTTACAAGATTTCAAAAAATCTAATGCTGGGGTCGTTAATGAAGTGTTTGAGTTTTCAACATTACAGTAATAGGGCAGAGGATTTATCATGAATGTGCTGTTTAGGTCTTGAGAGTAAAGAAGAACGTGAAGACTCCATGACTCTCCCTTATGCCCTCCCACCCCCTGCCTTGCCCCAGCTATCTGAATGATCAAATCTTCACAACTAAATATGTGAGCATGGTTTTGGAATGCTAAAAGGGGATTCTTTTCAGTTTTATAGATTAATCTAACAAAGAGGGGTTAACAGTCAAATAGATTTGATGGTATCTATCTAAATGCCTTTTTACATAATTTATACTTTGCTGGCTATAAAAAGATGCTTTGGAAATGATTCAGAAAGTCCTTCAGGAATAGTCCCAATCTCTGCAGCCTTATTAAATGCATACAGGCATGTCTCCCAGTGAGAATCTCAAGCTGTGAAAGTCATTAGAATAATAAATTAAACTTCTATGTATACAGGCATTTTAAACTTCAGGTGAAAATTCCTTATATACCATGTTCTAATTTTCAACTCAAGGGCTAAAGAAACAAGACTTTGGAACTGATCGGTGATCTCCTACAAAGTTTTACATACATAATGAGTCACTGGGCTGCACTGGCTCCTGAAATGCATTGCAGAGCTTGAGATAATAACATTTTGAAAGATTCTTTTCCTTTCTTGACTCCTTGCTCTGCAATAGCTAAAATCTAATTAAGGAGAATAGACTATTTAATGGTGGAAACTACACAGCTAATAACAAAGTGCATGTTGCTATTTTGGATTGGTTCCTGTCATCACTTTCTATTAATATTTAAGTCAATATTATATTGTAAGATGGACTCTTTGCATACATTGTGTAATCAGGATGACAAATGGAAGTCATCAGGTTTTGTAACTGGAGAAATGGTGCTTAGAAGAATGACTCCAAGAATCCAAAAGTCAAGGAGCTAATGGAAACAATTCTTTCATGGAAAAATCTCTGAGACTAGTGCCTGCATGAATCTGCAGTTGACTCTGGATGAAAAGCTAACTTTGCCTTTCAGTATTGATTTTTCCCCCAAACCGTCTTGCTTGTGTTAAATTGCTTCATTTGATGAGTGTATTTCCTTAGAAGTTTCAAGATATTATCAGCCAGTTTATGAAGTGGGAAGAACCAAAGGATATATACTTATGTGTCATCAAAACAGGATGTTTCTAGAATGGCTAGAATTAGCTACTTGGCCTGAAAAATGGCATCTTTAGCCATTCTGAATTAATTAATGCATGTCAGAGTACTCGCCAACAGTGTGCATGTGAGGGAAAGAGTGCACTGTGTATGAGGAAAGCCACATTCAGGAGGAAAATTATTAGAATAAAAGAGTTTGAGAGAGGTTTGCAAGGATGCAAACCTCTTTGGTCTACCCAGGGAGTGGTTGAGTCCCCATCTCTTGAGGTGTTTAAAAGACAGGTAGATGCAGTGCTTGAGGACATGGTCTAAGGGTAGACTTGGTGGCGGTGGGCTAATGGTTGGACTGGATGATCTTAGGGGTCATTTCCAGCCTTAACGATTCTATGATTCTATGATGCTATAATCTTTATTTTCTTATTAAGGAATTGGTATATGCCTTGACTAATTGATGTGCTCCCTCATAAATTTCCCTGACGTTACTTTGACTTCAATAGAGAGAAAAAGATATCTGTATTCAGACAAAAGTTGCAGTTTCCTCCATTTCCAAAATTTTGATTGTTCTCAGAATTAATTTTATGAAATTGATCATTTTAATTTGAAGGACACCGCCTAAAAGGCGGAGAGTAGAAAAATTAGAACTCTTTGCTTGGTTGTGTGTTTTTAATATTTATAGAGGATACTGGATCCCCTGATTAGAATTTTTGTTCTTAGTGGTAGCTTAGGGTATGACTGCCAAATAGGGTAGTTTAGTCAGAAGGTCTTCTCTCTTCTCTTCTCTTCTCTTCTCTTCTCTTCTCTTCTCTTCTCTTCTCTTCTCTTCTCTTCTCTTCTCTTCTCTTCTCTTCTCTTCTCTTCTCTTCTCTTCTCTTCTCTTCTCTTCTCTTCTCTTCTCTTCTCTTCTCTTCTCTTCTCTTCTCTTCTCTTCTCTNTAAATCCAACTCCTGCTTGTGCTGCCTCAGAGTAGTCTGTGGCAACAGCTGCTTCTCAAACGGCTAAAAACACTGAAGCATCTATTTCAACGCACATAAAAATAGACCTAAAAATGCTTACTCTGAACCTAATTCAGAAACTAATCTAAAACAAGTGTATTCTGAGAATTGGTTGTATTCAACAACTGGTCATTTTTAGCATTTCATCAGGCAATAGCATGAAATAAACATCTACTAGAAAGCTACTGATGAGAGTTGTCAACAGTAGAGCAAAATCCTGAGGTACATGGAACAAATGGCAAAAAGTGGTAGCATTTACATTGATATTGGTGGGCTCTCAACTCCTTGTGTGGTGGTTACTTGCCCAGACTTCTGTGATCCTTTTTGCCTGCCTGAGCGGTAGCAGTAATGGCTTTACCCAGCATTTGTTTTGCCTGATGTAAATGTTTTAGGATTTCTATATTTAACTTTATTTATGCCTTTATCAAGTCTGGGTGAAAGCCAGCATCAGGGGAACCCCATTCTTCCCCAAAATCTTTGGGAAACATCCCTCTTTCAGGATGCCATCCAAGAACAGAGGCCACTTGCATATTAACTGTAAGTACTATCGGCAGTTGAACAAAAAGGCATAACCTGCTTTGAGAAGATTGCTGAGTTCCAGATGAGCACAAAACCAGTTCCTCGGGCTTTTCAAAGTGTGAGGGGATAAGTCTTGCTCCTTCTTTGCTTGTGGGAAGAGAATACAACATATTTCAAGGAGTATTCTTTGAGAGCTTCCAGTCCAGGATATAAACGTCAGTTTCCCATAGTGGATGTGAATGCCTGTAATTGTAATTACAGGCATAATTACAGAAGACAAACAGTGTCCCATCTTGTACCGCTCTTTTGATTGTATCATGGTCTTCTGACACAGAGAGACAGGGAGAACATTTTTCCAGGCGTGCGTTCCTTTGAAAGTTTTGCTGTAGCAATTCTCATCGGAGCCTGCAGAAGTACAAAGATTGCGAGCTCAGACTGTGCTGCCAGCCTGAAATTCCTGTCTGACAATTGCAAAGTCAAGGGATGACACCCACACCTTCAAACTCCATCAGCCTGGGCAAAGTTGCAGAAGAAATGAATCCTGCTTATTTTCATGGAAATTGTCTTGCTTGTGTGTGGTTCCCTTGTCTTTTGGATGCCTGAGTGCAATGTCCTTTTGACCTTGTCCCCTACGGAAAGGGAAGTTGTGCATCACATTCATCGTCTCCTTTACATCCTCTGTGCCAGAGGAGAATTGAGGCCTAGGGCACAATTTTTGTGATTCCTGCTCCATTGCTGTGTCTGCTGCTTTGGCTGCTCTCCTGGAGTCGAGGGAAGCACACTGAAGACTTGACCTTGACCTCTGTGAGAAACTCAAACCCCAAAGGGAGTGTTTCTCCGTGAAGCAACACACTGAATCCACAAAATGCATGTCTGCCCAGCGTGGCCTCACATGGCTTCAAAACTCCATTCCACAACTAATTAGAAAAGCCACAGGGTGGTCCATGTTGATGCTTGGCCCAAAGGTGTGGGCAGCAAGTTTAGAGGAGGGAGGTGTCAGAAACACTACAGTGGCTTTGGGAGCTGAGCTCAGACACTGTGCTAAGCCTCACTCATCTTTTCAGGTGAGAGTCTCCTCTCCCTGCCTGTCAGGCACTCTATTTGTGAGAAAGACAAGAGGAGTGAAGATTATTGTAAAGCTGTTTAACAGCATGAAATAATATTTTCTCCAAATGACTGGAACTGCTCGGTAAGTGAGAGAGAACCTGCAGGTGGAGGAAGAGCCCCTGCATTCTTTCTGTATCTCAGCAAGAGGACAAAGACAGACTTTTGACAGGTAGTAGGCAAAATTTGATTAATTGACTTATCCATGGGAGATAGGAAGAACTGTAGCAGTCAGCAGTCTGCTTGCTTCTACCTCCCTAATATAGTTCTTTGCAGAACAGAGCAGTCCAGTGATGACCACATTTCCCCTCCCACACATATGTGCTTTCTAATGAGTTTTTGCTGAGCCTGTAGATCTACTGGGGACATACTCTGGGTTTGATAATTGTTATGCAGAATCTAACCTTCCCTAGGATGGATTTGAAAAAAAAACCCAAACAGGTTTACAAACTGCCTTAGTGTGTTCATCATATGTAGCATCTCTGTTGAGTTGTGGACTCTATTGCTACTATTATGGTCGATGGCTCTTTCTATATTTCCGTCTCCGTGTTGTTTTTATTGCACAATACACGAAGCTTAGAATCTAAGTTTAACGTGTGAGTTGCCTGAAAACTTAATTGTTGCTTAACCATGAGGTAAATCTAGCTCCTCCCCTTGTATGACTAACAGATGGATGCATCCACTGTGTCATGTTAAAGGAATAATTAAAAGCTTCATTCGTATGCAGTACAAAATGACCAGAGATGACTGCACCCTGCCCTGAGATGTGTGGCAGTTTGTACCGTTACTTTGGATTGTTTTGCTTTTCTAAAAATAATAAATGACCCTCCAAATAGTGCTTGGCCAGAGGCATACAAAAAGCAATCCATAGTATATGGATTTGTTCAATGGCATTTAAAGGACCTTGATTAAAATTCAGCCCAGGCTGGAATGATGAGAAGACTGTTTACTGAGGGCTGTTTGAAGTCGTACATTGTGCTGCAGACAGACCAGAGGGATGCACAGATTGAAACGTTTTACCTTGCCTGTCTGAATCCGTCTGTCAGGAGCCGATGGCTCTCTGCAAGGGAGGTATCAACATTCTTGAGCGGTTTGACTGCTGCTGCTTACGAGTTTTCTAATTTTCATTGTTTTCAAGTTGGCGCCTGCTTGAGCTCAACATCAGAGATCATGGCAATAAAAACAGTCTTGTTGGATGGATCTGAGTTTTTTGTTGACTACTACAGATGCTATGTTTAGATACTTCATTTTAAAGTAGTGCATTTGAAAGTTTGTGCTGTAAAAGAGACGTCTTCCTCTCTTAGCCCCAATTCATGCACATCTTCATGCATCTCTGAAGAAAGATCAAAGTATTATTCTCTTACTTTCTGACTAGAGTGCATAAGTACCAAAGACACAAAAATAAAAACCCAATCCACCAAAAAACCCCACCAGGCGAGTACTGTTTCCATCCTCCCTGTTTGTTTAGTTTTTGGGTTTTTTTATTGTTGTTTTGTGGTTCGCTGTGGGTTTTTTTTCTGTTTTGTTTGGGGTTTTTTGTTGGCTTGTTTTTGTGGGTTTGTTTTCTTTTCAGGGTAAAAACTGTAAAAAAACCTTTCCTTGTTCTATTTCTCTATGCATCTTTTGCCACCAGCTGTGTAACCTTGTGAAAGAGAATATGCCAGTGGTACAAAGGGGTTAAAAAAAAAAAAAAAAAAGCCAGTTTGAAGGGTAAGGTTTCCCTTCCAGAATGGATCCTAAACAAAATAAATCTAAACAGGGTACATCCTTTACAGTTAACACAGGCAAAAATTTCACTATCTTCAAACCACTCTTTGCAGTACTTACTGTATTCTTTGAGTCCACTGAAATGTTTGCCTGGTATGTGGATGGCACTGGTTAATGGAAACAATGAGAGTCAGTTACTAGTTAAATGCATAAAATGGAATGCAAAGTCTCATGCTGTTGAAGATAAAAGGAAGGAAAAAGAAGAAAAAAAAATAAGTCTAGATAATGAAGAAAATAATTTTTAGGGGCACTGATGAGTACTTCAAAACTTCAGGACTACAAAGATGATGAGGGGACTGGAGCATCTCTCATATGAGGAAAGGCTGAGAGAGCTGGGTCAGTTTGATCTGGAGAAGACAAGACTGAGAGGGAATCAGTACTCGGAAATATCTCAAGGGTGGCTGTCAAGAGAAAGGGGGCCAGACTGTTCTCAGTGGCGCCCAGTGACAGAATCACAGAATTGTAGGGGTTGGAAGGGACCTCGAGAGATCATCAAGTCCAACCCCCCTGCCAAAGCAGGTTCCCTAGAGCGGGTCACACAGGGAGGCATCCAGATGGGTCTTGAATGTCACCTGAGAAGGAGACTCCACAACTCCCTGGACAGCCTGTTCCAGTGCTCCGTCACCCTCAAGTGAAGTTCTTCCTCACATCCTCCTGTGGTCCAACTTGTGCCCATTGTCACTTGTCCCGTCCCCACAGGCCACTGAAAAGAGGTTGGCCATCTCCCTTTGTCTCCCTAGCTTCAGATATTTCTAAACATTGTTGAGATCCCCTCTCAGTCTTCTCAAGGCTGAACAGCCCCAGCTCACTCAGCCTTTCCTCACAGGGGAGATGCTCCAGGCCCTTGATCGTTTTTGTGGTCTCCACTGGACTCTCTCCAGGAGATCCCTGTCTTTTTTGTACCAGGGAGCCCAGAACTGGACACAGGACTCCAGGTGAGGCCTGACCAGGGCAGAGTAGAGGGGGAGGATCACCTCCTTTGACCAGCTGGCTACGCTACTCTTAATGCACCCCAGGATCCTATTGGCCTTCTTGGCCACCAGGGCACACTGCTGGCTCATGGAAAGGACAGGACTAGGGGCAACAGGCAAAAACTGGAACACATGAAGCACCAGCTCAACATGAGAAAAAGTTTTACTGTGAACATGACAGAGCACTGGGACAGGGTCCCCAGAGAGATGGTGGATTCTCCTTCTCCAGAGATACTCAAAACCCACCTGGACACTGTCCTGTGTCAGTCTGCTCTAGGCGATCCTGCTTTAGCAGGGATTTTGGTAGTAGGTGATCTCCAGAGGCCCCTTCCAGCCGGGACCATTCCGTGATTCGGTGACTCACCTGACTTTGTTATTTTAGCACAGAGAGCAATCATTGCTACGGTTGCTCCCTCTGCAGTGTGAGCAGAGTTTGGCTGTTGTGATCAGCTCCAGTGGCTCTGCTGGGAGTTTTGTGGAAAGTTTTCCCTTTTACAGATTGTCAGACACTTGGATGTTTTGTCAACATGCCAAGTGTGTTACCAGGCTCTGGTTTGGCTCATCAGTTTCTGAGTATGCTGGGACAAGTTGTGTTTCATTTTGGGGTATGTTGTTTCCCATCTGGATGGGTTTGTGCAGCTAACAGGTGAGTGTAGGAGCAGGGAAGCCATACCAGTGTGGTCATGTGGATGTGTGGGAGATAAATAATGCATAAGGATTTATTATGTGATACCAGTTTCTCCCAGAATCTTCTGGAAGTGTGCTTGGCAGGCTAGGATCTACTATTAAAAGGAATAGGAGTTGCTCTAGGAAAATTTGAGACTCTTAAGAGCTCATTTGGCCTGTTCTGTGCATTGCATTTCGATATAAGCAGATATTCTGAACTAACGTGGTCTTATCTATTATTTACTACTGTTCCTGGATCTAAGTTGTAGAGAAAAAATTATCTGATGTTTCACTATTCCTCTTTTGAGTTTTAGGCAGGATTCTTTTTACAGGCTAGCCATTTTCAGTAAACTTCTAGCTGTGTGTATGTTGTGAATAATAGCGATTTACTAAAGAAAATTATGTGGGAAATGGAACACACTGAGATAATTATCTATGAAGTGGGGGAAAAAATAAGTAAAGCTTGGTCCTGGTTTTGAGTTAAGTCATTGGTATCAGTTTAAAACTCTTAATTGCTGTTTGTAAATGGTTATTGGTAGTTATTACCCGTTTAGAAAGAGTAAGACTGCTAACATCTGAAATGGAGGAAAAAGTGGCAAGTAATTGAGCCTTGAGGGACTCCCTGTCACTTAGGGAAGCATGGTTGATGTTCATATTGCAGTTTATGGGTGCCTGTCTGTAATGAATGCACTTATGGTTAATTATTTTTTTTCTCTAACATTTGCTGAGCTATAATCAAAACTCATCCAGAAGTATAAACGATTTCAAAGCGTGAGGGGCTGATGAGCTAAAAGGTTTCATGACACTTCTCGGCTAGTGGTGAGTGTCTGAGTTGCAGCCTGGTGAGCTCTGGTCTCTATGTGAGTAACCAGTTCCAGGTATTCCTCTAGTGGGTCATGCAGAGAGTTTCTAGGTGGAGGCTTAGTATTCAGCAACCGATGGGTGCAGAGAGCTAGTTTGATAACTTCAGTCCCACATGTGCAGGGAAACTGGTTGAGCGCTTTTTAAGGATGTTGAAGCATCGGAGTTAATAGTAAAGAAATCAAATATGTTAGAGGTTGGGGTGGGGAGAGGAGGTGGCAACAGAGGGAAAAGTAGTTTGGCTTTTCTGTCCCTAAGGCTTCAAAACAGCATGTCTTACATTCTGCTCATCTGGTACTTTCTTAGATGTCCTGCCTAACATTTGAAGTATGTGCTGATAAAAAAATTTCTGGTGATCTTTAAAAATTTTAGCAAATTCAGTGGAACATTAAATGTCTGCAAAGCAACGGCAGGGGATTGTTGGACAAACAGTTGGACAAATATGTTGTGCAGTGTAGACTCAAGAGTTCAAAAACTGATGTTGGTTGTAATTGGGGGGGACCAACAGGGATCGAGATGTGAAGAAAATTGTGGTAGCTGGCAAACAAGAACAGAATAAGTAGTTCTGGTGAAAACCAAGGCAGCTTCATCCGGTGATGGTAACCGTGCCCTTAGCTTTCCGTGGGTTGTGTGACCTAGCATACTGAGGAGACTTTTCCCAAAATGCTGTAGCAGACAAGGAGTGCTGCCACTTGACAGCTAATTAGGAAGCACAAAAATCTTCTCCTTCCTCTGATGCTCTATTAAGTCTTCAGCTGTACAGTAGAAACACTTCTGAAAGGTACAGATTCATGATACTTTTGCACTGCAGCACTCATGGCAGTGTCAGCTGCTTGAATGCCAGTAAGATAAACATGAATACAATATCTTCAGACTTGTACAAAATGTGAATTAGCTTTCTCTGAGGCCTTTGGTAGTTCTCAGGCAAACATGATTTATAACACACACTATGTCATTGAAACCTTTTAGAGAAATCTATGCTTCATTTTTAAATATTGTGCTGTCTGAACTTGTTTTCTACACAAAAAGAATAAAACCCAAATGTCTTTCCAAAGACCGTGTGTCAGATCAGTACCTTGGCATTCTTAATCTTGAGTACCTCAGGTGTGAGGCTTGTAGACTGCCTCACTCTTCCTTGTCCAGTGTTCCTCATGCTCCAGGTCACCCTGACACACTTGTTTTGTGGCAACTTTTTCCCGTGCATTCCCTTGACTCCTGGTTTTGTTACAAGGTCCCCATTTCGTCCATGAGAATCAGTAGTGATGTGTCTCCTGAGGTGGTTAATGCAGCAGTGCCTTTGGGCCAGTGTCTTTATTCTGTGATCAGTTCTTGTGAAGGTGAAGACCTTGATGTGCTTTGGCTGATTATATGAGTATACGTTTGGTGGGCTTCTGTGCATAGTTCTCAGCAGAGCTCCAGAGAGAGAACTTGTAGGGTAGCTCCTGCTCCTTGTGAGCTAGTACTTTCCTTGCTGTGGATCAGGCCCAAGAAGCCGTGTCAGTGAGAGATGAGCTTTGCCCATAATCCATTTGAAATGCAGCATAACTCAGTTTCACAAGTTAAAATAATAGGTTTTGGGGCAGTCTGAGTAGAGGACATATACAATCATGCTCATTGCATTCCCCTAGAAGGCTGATAGTTAATCATCTACACAACATCTGGCCTGCTAGGACATAATCTGCACATTGGATGTGGCCCGTGATTTCATTTCCATAGGAAATGAAATCANCATCTTCATGTATCTTCTGCCACATGTATCTTCTGCCACATCTTCATGTATCTTCTGCTCTAGTTTCTTTTCCTCTGTATACGAACATTCACTTGAGTCTCACATCTTACGAAGTTTATGGAGAATGTTATAGTTGAGGGAGAAGTGATACTGAAGTTGTGCTTGCTGGGTGTGTGATCTGTGATGTGTGAGAGCTGTTGAACAAAGCTGATCAGTGCTGTGTATGGTCTCAGTATGAATGAATACCATCTACAGTACCTTAATGTACCTTAACAAAGGTACATTTATTTTTCTGAAACTACTGTTGTGTGAGAAATAGTAGTAAATTATAAACGTTTGAGGTTGCCTTGCTTCCCTTTGTGATTTTTTTTTTTTCTCTTTCAAATGTAGCCTGTCATAACCCTAACCAGGGTCCTGTATGCTCCCAATGACAAAGCTGATTTCACTGGGAGAGATAGATAGGTCCTACAGGGTAACAGCATGGCAGAAGGTTGTTCCTCTGTGTGTGACCTTACTGCCATGACCATTTTGTAAATTGATCTGTAGAGGAGGATTCCTCTTTCTCTACGGGCTGGTTTTAAAAATCAATGCAGGTTACAACTTAAATGCTTTCTGGTTCAGCACTTCAAATGAGGTGTAGAGTGTGGGGACAGAGACTGAGGGGGGCAGGAATTGGTAACAGATTTTAGAAAGTGCAATATGGTCCTCAGTGAGCCTCCTCTCCATCTTACATTTGGAGGTATCGGGTGGGGAAAAAAAGCATCCCTGCTGACACTTTGCAGAAAGGAACAGCTTTTCCCACCGGTAAGATCTACTGTGGGAAGAGTTTGTTGAGGCAGGTAGTAATACCCTCGCACCCTTCAGGTATTCTGAATCAGTGTCAGTTTTTATGCTGGACTGGCTGCATGGCGTTGCAGGTTACGATAGCATCGCTGCTGTGAGTGGCTGAGTCAGTGCCACGAGTGGGATCCCGGCTCTGTACCAGTGGCTGGAAGGGGGATGCGTGCGGGGCTGCTCCCATCGCAGCCGCTCCGAGAACTGAGACTGCTATCAAGCGCTCAGGGCCACTTTGAGTGAAGCTTGTGCTCACACATTTTGTCAGGAGCCTTCAGCACTGTTAGCACAAAAAAAAAAAAAAAAAAAGAAAAAAGAAAAAAGAAAAGAAAAAAAAAGGAGAATGGCTTTCTAGTTAGCTCAGGTTACTCAGGTTCTGAGTAAATGAAGATTATTAAACAAAACAAAACAAAAAAAGTGGTGGAAAGAAAGAAAGAAAGAAAGAAAGAAAGAAAGAAAGAAATAAAGAAAGAAAGAAAGAAAGAAAGAAAGAAAGAAAGAAAGAAAGAAAGAAAGAAAGAAAGAAAGAAAGAAAGAAAGAAAGAAAGAAAGAAAGAAAGAAAGAAAGAGAAAGAAAGAAAGAGAAAGAAAGAAAAAGAAAGAAAGAAAAAGAAAGAAAGAAAGAAAGAAAGAAAGAAAGAAAGAAAGAAAGAAAGAAAGAAAGAAAGAAAGAAAGAAAGAAAGAAAGAAAGAGCCTGTGTCCTCCTTGTTAGGACAGGTCTGGCTGTTCTGTTGCTCGACCCAGGCAGCTGTGGAGTCACGGGGGGTTGTTTGGCTGCTTCACTAACCAAATACATGTTGGGAGAGCCTTGCTACATGGCTCAGGTAAACCCTGTTTCAGACAGGCCCCCAGCAAGAGGCCAGCAGCCCCAGGTTCTTCATGGAAAAAAGCGTTCCTTACTTGATGCTCTCCAGCTGTAGCACTGGAGGTGTGAGGGCAAGGGGGTGGGATGCAGGTCTCTGGGCTCTGGACAGCAGCGTGTCTGACACTACACAGCACACAGTTGCACTTGTGCTTGACTGGGAGGGCGGCTCAGGGCTTCCCGGGGGAGGCTCCGCTCATTTTTGGCCACGGGAGCATTGCGAACGGGCGGTGAGGGCAAGGGATGGCATGTGCCTGCCGAAAGGGAGAGGGTTGGTAAGGGGAAGCACATGGTGCTGGCTGGCATCGCTGCGCCCTGTGTTTGTAGTGGGATATAGAGTTTCCAGAGGATTAGATAACACGCCTGAGCTCCACGGCGTGCAGTTTTTAAACTGTGTTTACAGTTCAGGAGGTACTGTGAGTAGAGATGATTATGTCCTGTAAGTGCTGTTTTTGTTGCAGCTTCTGTGATAAAAGGAGGCTCTGGTGCAGGCGTCTTTCGCTGGCAGATAGATACTCTCTGCACGGGGGATGTGCAGACTTTTGGGGGATGGGAGCAGTACGCAGAGATACCTCAGTGCTTCCCTTTAATAAAGGCACATCATTAAGGCATTTCCTGCACGTCTGAGAGGTTGTTGGGAGAGCAAGATGGTATTGAAATGAAATTAAAGAACCACTTGGTTTTTAATTTTTTCTTCTTCTTTTAAAGTATTATTTAATTTAATCTTTTTGGAGTATTACAGTTTCTGGGGAAAAATAATGTAATGAAGACAGCAGAGTTACATTGGCTCTATGGACTGAGTAACTAGAGGGAGAATCTCTGGTCTCTTCTTTGCTTTCCCCTTCTGAAATTATGAAGTATGAGAGGCATTACAAATGACAATGTTGTACTATGGTGTCAGCTGTTAATGTGACTGATGTAATCCTTGTTTCTTACACAGAGGCCTTCTGCTTTGTTTGTGTTCTTTACTCTGTGTGTGTGAATATATATGTATATATGCTGTATACATTATGTAGCAGAAATACTTCTGTGTGTCTGTATCTGTAATGTATACATTGTATTCTTATATATGTACAGTAACACAGCATCATAGCAAAATGGAAATTAAACAGAGGATGGGGAAACCAGAAAACCTGTTCAGGTCTGGATGTTAGGACTGCCCAATGGGCAAGATGGGTGTCCCAGGGCTAGCCCTGCATGCCGCTTTCTTTGGAAGATCTTACTCACCATCACCACCTTTGTGTTGGTATGTGAAGAACCCAGAACTTCTGGTGGAAAGATGTCTTAAAAAATAACTCAGAAGATGCAGACTTAGCTCTACAGCTTCGAATATTGAAGAGAGTCCTTGCATGACCTCTATTCAGCAAGGAGGTGGTCTTGCAGCACTTCACTGCAATAGCTTTACAGCATATTGCTCAATATCATAATGGCTGCAGAAGAGCCAAAACTTCATGGCCTTTCTGTTGTCTTTAATGTTTTTTTTTTCCAGAGTTGTGAGCCAGCTGCATCTAGCTGCCTCTTCTTTTTTTTTTCTTTTTTTTTTTTTTCCTGGGAAGGATTTGACAATCCCACTGACTTCCGTAACAGCGAGTTATCCTCAGTTTGTTTGTATGTGAAAACTACACAGCAAAGGCAAGTCATGTCTTTGGAAGTCAATACTGAGACATGGGTGAAATGATTATTTGGCATCCTAAGAATATGAGAGGGTTTTCTTTATAGCCGGTCTTCGACTTGAAATGCTGAAAATATCTTTTTATATGTGAATGTGGACATGGTATGTGCTGGATTTTTATGTCACACTGCATTTTAGTGCTTCCCTCAGAGAAGATGAACCTTTAAAAATGTTTCTGCTATGAAAAGGTACTATTATTTCCTAGCATAAAAGCCTTATACCTTGAATAAATATTAATGCTTTGTGTTCGGGACTCTTAGTATACACTGTGCTCTGTTTACAATTTACATATGTTTAGCCTTCAAAATGTAGGGTTGTTTTTATTATTTTTTTTCTAATTGGTAAATGCACAGTTAAGGCAGAGTATAAAATTAGAAGAAATGTGTCTGGGCTCAATCCTTCAGTTCTTAGTCTCCTACCCACTTGTTTGGATTACAGATCTGAGCAAACACATTTTAAGTTATTGATCTCAAAGCAGCTCCATGCTTTTGCTGGTGTTGAGCTGAAAGGATGGGTCAGAATTAGCTTGACATCATGACAGCTTTCCATCAGAGGACTGGTTTGGTTCCAGGTACCAGATGGAGCAGTCTAAAAGCGGCTACAATTTATACCTCGCTAGTGTCCACCTGCTGCTGATGCTAAAGGTTTGCTTGGGGCACCTATGCTGTCTAACTGCATGGAATCATAACCAAGAGGATGATAATATGTCATAGCAATAAATGCAGCTTGGAAAAAGTGAGGGTGAAAGAATTCTCTGAAGTAATAACTACCAGAGCACATACAGTAGTGAGAAGGTTTGTCTTAATTTCATGTCTTAAATTACCAATGTCTCCATGTAGTCTGAAGCCACAGCCCTTGCATGGGCTCTTGCATAAGAAAAATGTCCCAGTGCATAATTATCACGTTAAATTAAGGGTATCCTCCATTTTAGAGGGAAGACTGTCGTAACAACACCATACCTCATACAAAATGTAAAGAACTCTACAAAACCAAATCCATGTTATTAACTGGTATATTGAATTTCTGGAGTTAACCTGCAGAACGAAAAGAAGGGTATGTTTTAAGAGAAAGCAAGTTCCTTTACAAACACCAGGTTGCTCATAAGACTCTTCTAAAGGAGGTTTTCAGAAGTCAATGAGTTTTCCCACAGCATAATGATTTACTGTGTCAGGACAACCATTAAGTGAAAAAATGAATAAAATTTTGAGAAGTTTCCCATATCTGTAATCTTTCTGGGTCAAAGAAAGCTTTTCTTCTGTTTCTTTCCATTTTAAAGCGTGACAACAAGATTTGACAAGTGGCACTGGTAAAACTGTGCTGAGAACTGAGCATAAAAGATATTATGGGAATTTGTTTATAGCTTTTCAATGGTTTGTAATTATGGCTGTTCATTTTGTTTGTTTGTTTTTTTTTTTTAATAGATTTATTGATGGGCTGTCTTACAAATTCACCATGAAAAGTTAAGGAAAACTTTTTTTACCCCCTAGATCTCCTTCAGTCATATAAGTAATATTCCAATTGATGACATACATGGTAGAAAAAAGCCTTGGAGCTGTTCTGGTTTCAGGAGTGGAAGGAAACAAGTTGTTATTTATTCATTTAAATTTTAACTGACTCCACAAACGTAGAACAAACACGTGACTGATGAAGCAGGTGCCATTTTTACCTGTTTTTTTTTGGCCAAGGAAAATGTAGAGTATAATGGGATCTCTATAATTGTGGTTAACGTATTGTATGAGTAGTTCCAATATCTGAAATAAAAAAAAAAAAATGCTGAAAAGTGTACCTGCCTGTACATACAAGATTGCACATAGGAAAGGTGACTGGAGAGGGGTATCTCCAGAAACAAAACCAGTTACATAAAACTAGCAGAAGTGCTTGCTATTGGGGGCTGATCCAAAGATGCCTATTACTGTGGTTTAGTCAAATGTGTATTATACTTCTCCCATGTTTTGTGTACTTTATCCTGTATTTGCCATATCTAAAACAGATATAACTGAATATATTTTTCTCATGATAGCATTTAGTATTTTCGATCCCCTACTATATGATCCCCTTTTAGTTTTTAAATACAACCTTTCTTTCCCCCAATGGGGCTAGATATAAAAATGCAAAAAAAACCCCAAAAAACAGAAGTGGTGGGACCAAAAATGGAAGCATGTGAATCTTCAATTTTTACAAAACAAGGATTCAGATCTGTTGTGATTGGACTTGAAGCCTTTTAAAAAGTAATGTATTTATTGCTTCTGCCTCAAAGAAAATCCCAGCACCTGAACTTCAGCTTGCTTCCCTTATTGATAAAAGTACATTTTCTCTTCCTTTCACCCCTCTGCCTTTCTTTGCTGAAGGCTATGGTTACGGTAGTTAATTTTTAAAACAGGAAAATAGAGAATTAAAGAAAGGCGCCTTTGTACTAGGTACTGTACAGTATAGTGTTTAAAAAGTCAGAAAATATGTTAGCAGAAAATGCCTAGACTGTAATTTAGATAACAACCCAGACAATGAGCTAGCTTGTTAATTGTAAAGGCTGGTGGAGAGCTGCCACTTAGAGAACTCCTCTTTTTATGCCCTGCTGCTCCTCACAGCTCTCCTGGATGGAGCATGACAGGACATGAACTTTTTCTGGTTTAGGCTGGCCTTTAAAAATTATTTTTATTTCTTGGTTTTATTTTTATTTAAAAAAATAAAAATAGTCTGTGTATCACAACAATCATTAGCTGAACTCTTAGAAGAGAGAGTAATCAATACTGTGAGGAAGCAGGCAGGATGGGTGGTCTGGGAAGCAGGGTAAACAGTCCTATGGGCTGAATGTTGGTGCTGTAGACATCATTGTAAGTGCTCTTCAGGCCAAGTATGCAGTTTGCAAACAGTGAATCTTGCCTAATTACTCATGTGAAAACTGTTCCTGAAATAGTGGCTGTGAGGTATGTGGAGTTATAGGGTACCAGGCATCAGAACCTTTTTTGCAGCTGCCTCGGAGTAACTGCAGCGATGGTGAAGCAAAACGAGAGTGCCTCTTTGGACAGGCTGCTCAGAGGGTTGGTGTGTTGTCACTGGTAGCTCCTGGTGTGAGCTCCTGCAGCACTCCAGCCTTCCCCATCATGTTCTCAGGGGGCACTGGATGGGAAGAAGTCCTAGCAGGCTGGTCTCTCACCTTGCTTCACTGCTTTTAGGTGACAGATTTTGGGGAGCAGAGGTACAGAGGTAAACCTGGTACAGAGGTCCACAAAGCAGTAATTTCTGAGGTCCCAGCACATAATTTAACCATGAATACCTAGGTAACCCTCCTGCTTTTCCACAGGATATTAAGCATGTGGTTAAAGTACTTTGTTAAATGAGAGGCAGTAAGAAAGGAGCAGTAGCTCTGGTAGAGATGTGAGCAGCCTGATCCATCTCAGAGGGGTCCTGGCATGAATAGTTCTCGCTAGTGGTTTAGGCTAGGATTTCTGAAGGGACCTGAGGGGATTAAGTACAGGACTGTCACTGCATTTCAATGGGGTTTGGGTGTCTGATGCTGCAAGGGCTCAGCTGATGCAGAATGACACTAGTCTGACTGCATCAGTTTGAAATCACACCATTACAGTAATGCAGAGGACTGTATGCATAAGCCTAAGTCAACATTCACTTGTCTTTATAGCAGTTGGCTTTAATTTAATTAGGACAAAGGCTTAAATTAAGGTAAAGTAAGTCACTCTGAAACTGAACTGCAGATATACTTGATAAAATTCATTGCAAGTGGACACACACTATGTGTGTGTAGATATGGGCTTGCATTCTTTAGTCAAACCAGCTTGGTTTGGGTTTTCTTTGCCAGAACAGCATTAATTCCACAGAAATCTCTCCATTTGGATGCTTCTACAAACTATTTATTTCATAGTTTCCTTTGAAGAGCAATTGAAGTAAATTTTGTCTTTCATTTCCAGTTTGACTTAAGGAGTTACACCACGTTGCCTAGGCACACCGTTAGACAATAGGCAGGATGACCACTTCTGTCTTCAGGGAAGACCAAAGTCTCTGACTGAGCTTGGTGGTGGTATTTTTTTCTTCTCAACCCTTTGCATTAACTCATCTTAAAGCTGTGTTAACACTTGGGAAAAAAAATGCCACTTTGGAATTTTGGAAGGGAAGCAGAGAAGGGATGATTTGTATGCCCCAACCATAGTGCGAATATTGATGGAGCGTCTGTGTGTGTGTGTGCACGTTATGGTGCCAGGCTGCTACTTGTGGAATGAATTTATTTGGAAAGGGATCTCATCAGCAGCTGGTGGTTTCCTCTTTTGACCTGTGCTGCTTCCAAACAGGACTCGAGATGGTTTAGTGGTGATGAATTGGCAGACTTGTCAGTAAGCTGTAAATCTTGAACCCGCCTTGCTGTGTTGAGTTGTGAACCCAGGATCTAGAGGTCAGTGTTTCTGAATGCTGCTCTGTGTATACAACTCTTAAACATTCTTTACTGAGGAAGTGCCATAATATTAAAGATAATAACCATTTTTATATTTTTACAATATATTTTTGCTATCTGACATCTATATTATCAAGTAAATATAATAGATTGAAAGAAGTTGAACAAACAAAAAAAGCCCTTTCCACCTTCACACACACCCAACACCCCCTTCCGAACAAAAAAACCCAACCCCAAAGCAAAACCAAAAACTACCAAAGTCAAGCCCTGAATAATTTGCTTCTGATTTGACTTTGATTTCTTCTAGTTGCAGGACAGATAGACAAGAAACAGGAAATCTCCCTTGTTTAAATGTCACCTGTGAAGTAATGCTGGTGCTGTTGAGTGTTATCCTGACGTTTCCATTAGGAAGATTGGCTTCTTCACAGGCTCTGGGCTTTTAGACACTTGACGTTGTTGGGCTGTATATTCTTTCTACTTATAAAATACTTTTTTTTAATGCTTTGTATACATTTTGAAACTGGCCAAGGAACTTGGCCTAACACAACCTTAAATTAACTAACTCACTTTGGATGAGCTGCTGGGCTTGTGATCACCACTGCAGAGTGAGCAACTTAAGTGCAAAAGCAGTTTAACCCTACTGTTAGACTGTTTAGAACTAAGCCTTAGCCTTGCTAGTTCTGGCTCTGCTAGGTTGACCTTTTTGCTGCTGATTGTGTGGTTGGCATCTGGAATAGATGAACAGAGAAAGGACTGAAATGCTGCATTGTATTGGTTAACACTTTTTAAAAGTTGTTCAGCTTACTTATTATAAAGGAGATCACAAAATTTTCACCTGATTTGTAGAAACTGGGTGATTTACACCTTGAGTGGGTTATATATTTCTGATACCCTTTAAAGTTGTAAATCAAACCATGTGAAAGAGCATTTTTAAAACCCCTGTTGTTCAGCTACTATAAATAGATATGTGCATACTTCCATGTAATTTAACTGAATGATGAATTTTAAATTAAATTGCTTATTTGTCACACTGTGTGTGATTTCTCTTCTCAAAAAAAAAAAAAAAAAAGCCTGGCAGATGAAAATCAGCTGGGAGGAAGGGTGGCTCTCAGTGAGCGAGAAGATGCAACAAGAGTATTGTAAGGATTTCACCATAGAAGGCTTTGCTCACATGCAGTACAGTTATTTTGTGTACAATCTATTCCAGGTGAAATTAGCATATATAATTTAATAGTGCCAAAGGCTGAAACAATTTACACTTAAGCTCATAACATTTTTTATAACACTAAATAAACAGAGGTATATACATAATCCAAGCAAAAACACCCTCTGGGGTTTAGGCCTCTCCACCCTCTCTAATTAAATGGACTTCAGAACCAGACCTGAGATGCTGTGATGACTGAAGATGCTCGTCTGGAAATCCTGTGGTGTTTTAGCACTCGAAGTGTTGACCTCTGTCTTTGGCCTAGACCTGCAGATAGCTGTTGGATAGCTCTTTTTGTGCAACACTTTTGAGTCTGGTTTTGAATAATTATGAAAGTGGTAGAACAGCATTGTTGACAGCATCAGTGTGATTTCTACAGCTTTTCCAAAAATCAAAGAAAGCCCCAAAATCAAATTATTGTTCTTGTTTTCCTTAGAAAAACAGAAGTCTTTAGCTACAGCATAGTGAGAATTACCCAGCAAACTAATGACAAAATCAGGAGTAGGACAGAGGTAACTGCTCTCCAAATCAGGACCTACTTTCTTGGTCCTCTGTAGGTTCTCATGATAAGTGTTTACTCAACAGGAGTAAGAGGGCCATAAACAGATCACAGATCTGTACATCCTTCTTTGCCAAGGATCTCTAGAGTCTCGTAGTGTCACATATGAGTGTATTCTTTCAGCATTGAAATAGTGTGGCTCAACTGGGTTAAACTCTGAGCCCTTTTGTCATGGTTTTTTGTTGTTATCAAAGATACTGTCTGATGCATTCCAGTGTACATTTTATACTGCTGTGTGCAGTTTGGTTGCCAAAGCTGAAGCTTTTCTCAGCAAAGCCTCGGTTTTCATACTTATTTTTTAATCTGATCTCTAGTAAATGCTTAAAAAAACCCAGGTTTGCACAATGCAGGACCCTCCAGCGTGCATTACAGGCAAGCTGAAAGGAACAAGCCTGGGGAAGAAGGCACGGCAACAAAATTTCGAGTGATTTGAAAGGGTGTTTTTTTTGTACAAGGTGCAGTTTAACCCCACTTCCCAGTCACACCTTACTGCCTGGTAGGCGATTTGTTCTGATGTGACTGAGAGTAGAATCTAGCCAGGAGCTGTGGTGATTGCTGGGCAAATATGAAGTATGTACTCTTTTCCCTGGAGTGCATGAGAGCTGCAACATTTCAGCAGATAATTCAGCCACCCTCAGGGCTTGACTTTATATAACACATCGGGCTGTAAATTATATATTTTTTTTTTAGTCCAATTTGAATTTTTTTGTTGTTAATTTGTTAAGATGCAGCCATGTGTGAGGTGCTAGAAGGTATGAAAGAAAATCTGGACTCGGGCCTGAGAGTTTAGCCTTAGGCTTAGCTCTTGTGTGGAGCGGCAGCAGCTGGGCTCTCGTACCTGCATGGGGCTCTCATGGCGTTAGCTTGGATTCTGTTCAGGCGCAGGAACCGTCTCCACGTGCTTCTTTTTGCAGGGTTGGAACCAAAATAGATCACTAGTATTGGCAGGCTTTGGGAGCCTCCAACAATGTCTTGCTTTAAAAAAAGAAAAGATGCTAGATAGTAATTAGCTGGGCAGTGGTTTTGTTCTTCCATTTTGTACCAAAACTTCAGCGTTGCTTCGGCCCATTCCCAGGAGCAGGAACTTGCTGCCTGAGAACTGGCTTACAGCTTTTTTTTTTAACTCCCCCACCCCCCACGAGAGGGGGAAATAGCAAGCAGTAAGAAGTGATATTGTATACAAGGCTATTACACTTTTGTCTTGGCCTGCTTAATGTCCTTGACACATACCCATTTCACCCAGCGACAGCCAGTATGCAAATTGGCTAAAAGCTCCATTAGGTTGTTCAAGGCTGGGGAAACCCATCTGTCAGTGTCTGTGACACAGCCGGGCTGGAGTCTCACGTGGGAATCTGTCCTTGAGATACCCAGGCAGCTGAGTTTCTTCTAGCCTCTGGTGTTCCCAGAATCAAAGCAAATTGTGCGCTTTTCTTGGGGCTACAGTTTGTGTTTGCATCGTTCTTTTTCTCCCCTGATCCTGTCTTAGAAAAAGCACAGGCACAGACTGAATTATCAGGGAAAATTGTGGTTTACGTTTTGGATTTTTAGTTTCATTTCCAGAAATGAGTGCTTATGGATGTTACTCAAGGAAAAGAACAGTAGTTGTTGTCCTAAAAGAAGAGCAGCTTTATAACCCGTTTCCCTATCTTCCTGTGATCTGCTGATGACAGGCATGAGGTGGGTAGTTAAAAAAGACTTTCCAGACGTCAGCTGCAGTTGATGTGTTCTCTGTGAGAGGACCAGAAGTGTGTGATAACAAAGTATCAGAGAATGTACCCCTGAAAGGCTTTCGTGGAGGGGATTTCGGTGGGATGCCTGGGACCGAGGGGTGCTCCTGGAGAGGCAGAGAAGCACAGCTCCCACACACAGGTATGGGAGCCACCTTGCGTCTCTCCTCCTATTGGCATCCCCAGGGGGAAAAGTTCCCATGACAGCAACAGCACTTAGAGTAGTACATCTGTTGAGAGAAGCCACTTACTTGCTTTTTCTACTGGATGGAGGTAAGGCTGCAGAGTGGCAATTTCCTGATTTTTTTTTTTGCTCCCTCGGAAAGCCCTGAGACCCCCATTGAAACGCTTAACCAGCACAGCACTCCAGGATGGATGGTACAGGAGTGGTTGTTAGCCTGTGAGAGTGCTGCTGCTAGCAATGTTACAGCGTTTTGTAATACAAGATTGTGACAGCAAAATAGTTCAGGTTTTCATCGTGTTAGTGCAAGGAGACTGGGCATACGCTATCAAAAGCAGAGCCTTTTGATGTGTGTAAGGTCTGTATTGACAGACCTTGCAAACTCCTGGTGTCAAGTAAGAGCCCTGCACGCAGAGTATCTGGCAAAATAGCTAGTGTAACTTCAATGCCCAGTGGTGCTCAGATGCATGAGATAATTATATCCGCCTCCATAGCAGATGCTCTGTTCTCCAGTTTGGCACTTTTCTTCTTCAGCGTGCAAATCACTTTCTTACCTAAGCTGATGGCCATTTTGATGATACATATATATATTTTTTTTTCACCAAAAAGCCAGCAATTTGTTTTCTATAGGATTGCTTGTGTAGGAAAGAAAAGTGGTATTTCTGTTCAGGTATCATCCTGTTGAGGAAGAAGAAAAGCTCTTTTGACACTACTGTGTAGAGACTGACGACATTAATAGTTAATGTGTTGGTATAGCTGGGATCAGAATAAATTCTGTCTTTCCAGAAATAGCAGTCAGCAATTCAGCAGTTACTCTTCCTATTGCTAAGTGCAACTTATTCAAATCATGATATATTCTGCTTTTTTGTGTTCCAGACCCAGTCACATAATAAGGAGGCTGTTAGATTAGTATATCTGTTTAAATTTCGGATGGACCATTTTAGTTCGTTGTCTCCGGCTCATGATACTTCTTTTTTTCTGTCTGTCTCTTAAGGTAACATAAATCTTGCTGTGTAGCATGTAACTCCAACTTAAAAAAAAATAAATAAAGCATCAGAGATGGCACATATGTTTTTCTATAGGTTAGTTGTAACTGGTTTTACACAACCTTTGCTTTCACCGGTAAGTGTATTTTCATATAGCCCCAGTTATCTCACTACCTGTGTGAGTAGCTCAGGTTTGCCAAGGGGAGCAGAGGGTTTGCAGTCTTGCTCAAAGCCATTTCTGCATTTATGGCTGTCTGGTCTGACTGCCACATCCTAATGGGAGACAAAACATAATTAAATGTTGGCAAGTGGAACAGCTTGCTTTGAGAAGAGGTGGACTCTGCTTCATGTGATGGTGAATCGGCCCTTAGAAAAAAATCTAAGAACGTTTGGCCTTGCCTGTGCAAGGAGAACCCATACATAGGCAAAGGTGAGGATGAACGGGGATTTTCATGTGCATTTAGGGAAATTGGATGCCTGAAGCCATTGGGAAGAAAGAACCTGTCCTTACAAAAATTTTGGGTCTAATATTAAAGTCCAGTTTGAATGGTGGCAAGACTGGCCCTGTATGCAATAGGGCTGAGGACATGCCACAAGGAGTATCTTCTTTGGCAGAGGAGAAGGGAAGGGCAGAGCCTTTCTCACAGCAGGTCCAGGGCACAAAGGCCACTGAAAACATAAGCTGTAATGTTTTGTAAATGGACAGAGAAAATGATGGGACTATAAACAAAGCTCTGAGGCTTGGTAAGCTTTTGTGGCCTATTTACAAATGCCTGAGAAATGGATTTTAATTTTAGTGAATACTCACAAGCCCGTCAGTGGAGCAGCACAGGGGGACACCGTTCAAAAATAGCTCTAGCAGATGCCACAATAATATGAATTTCCCCTGCATCTCTCGTTTATTTCTTGCTGTGTACAGTTTCTTACTAAGTCTGTTCCCTTGATAAATGCAAAGATGCTCTTGCCATTGGATAGAGTAGCTAAGTGCAGTTGTCACAAACACTAACTAGCTTAACCTTCTTGTGGTATAGCTTCTGCTGCTGTTAAATATTTCCTGGGCTAACAGACATCTTCAAAATGAGTTTTAAAGGGTTTTCTTTTTACATACTCAGACTGTGGCTGTTAAACAATAGCAGTTTGAATGGAAGCTGTTTTAATGATAACAACAATAGTGTCAGTTATTTGGATAAACTGTCAGCTTAGAGAGGGAGACCAACCATCAGCAGATCGCTGCTAAGGAGCTTAGAAAATAGAGAAAATTAACCCACTAGCTTAAGCAGTGCTACCAGATCTTCAGAAAGGACAATTTCCCTGCTACCTCGATTCATCTGCAAGTGTTAACATTGACGCTAGATATCGAGAGACCTTCTGTCCTGCTAGCATCACTTTCCCTGAAAAAAGGTTCTCCTCTCATATCCTTAATTGCTTTAAATTCAAAACATGGCGGTTTGATACTGATTTATGAGAGCCCTTGGTAATCACTTACCAGCCTTGTCACGCAACCGATATTATTGTAAAATTTATTAATTGATACAAAGTGCCAACCATCCACATAAATTTCTGAGCATTTCCACGCCAGCGTAAAGTGATGGATGTGGAGAAGGGATCAGGTGCAGTTGCAAGGCGGTGGGTGTCAGCTGTGCGATGCTGCGCTGAGATCCCAGTGTCTTGCTCAGCATCCTCCTTGTAAGGGGGCACTTCTGTGCATCTCTGCCTAGTCTGGTCCTGCTTGCCAGTCTCACCAGCCCAGGCAGAGCATGTTGGTTGTTCCTTGTGTGTTAGCAGGGTTCCTCTCCTTGGTGATAAAACCATGTCCGAGCCCTTGGAGTATACATAACCTCGTGGGAAGTGTGTCTGTCTCTCAAGGCACATGGGGTGGGGAATGGAGCTGTTCTTGTGCGCTCCTCCTAACTGATGCTGCCTTGTAGCTCATAAAGACAGGTAAGGCACAATTTAAGCCCTTGGTGGATGAAGGCAAATACTATTAGTTAAGTTTGAAGAAGGTTTGGAGAGTTTTTATTGCTGGTAGATTTTTGTTTTGTAGGTTCTTTTGCTTCTCTGGAAAGCTGAGCTTGTTTTAAAAATCTGTAAGTAGGAATGATAGGATCACAGGGAGTGAAAGTAAGTTAATTCAGATGTTTGTTTGAGGGAGATCAACTAATGCTTATGAAGATGAAAGTGGTTTGTCCTGTCCTGATTTCATTAACGAATGTTGTGTATATTTTAAAAAAACTCTGATTAATAATGAAATATTTCAAGAACAGTTTTAAATCTGAAGTCGTGAAATTAATCAGAAGAAGCCACATAATGTTGTTAGTACTTTTGTTTGCAATATTCGGTGCAGGGATAAAAGCTCTGGTGCCTGGATTGTTGACAAATAAATAAATAAATACACTCAAATGCATCTATTGTCTGTGAGCATTTCTTCCTTAATTCTCAACTTCCTTTTCCTGTATTGTTCTGTTTGTAACAAAGCTGGGCCTTACTTTTCTTGCCAGTAGTTTGATGAATGGCTTGAAAGGAATCGATGGCAATGGCCTTGTTTGCTCCTTGGCTGATGTGTCAGGGGAAGGGGTTTTGTGTGTGTTTGCTTTTACTTCCCATTTGTTGGCATAAATGGTTCTAATTAAATACCAGGGTCAATTCACAAATTTGGGATGTTAGAACTCCTAATCGACAGCCTTTTTTTTTTTTAGTTTTGTTTTGTTCTTAAAGATACCTTTTAATTGAAACTCAAGTTTAAACTGTCCAAAATGTTCCTGTGTTCAAGTGAGTAGCTGATAAACACTGTTCCAGCAAGCAGGCTGCTAGCCTACTGTGGAGTTGCCTGCTGCCAGGGCGTCTTCAAGTAAAATGCTGTGGCTAATTTTAAAAGAGCTCAGAACATTTTAGGAACAAAAATAGCCATGTTTGTAATTAGGGATACTGAAATAGAAGCAGTCAGATCCCTGGGGATTTGGAGAAAAATAAATAAGAAATCTCTGACTCTCCCTATCTCAGGTTTGCTGAAATCATTGTGGCTTCAATGCATCTGAGTCCAGGGTGCTGCCTTGCGAATTGGTAGCCAAGCTGAAGCCTTGCTTTGGGGAGAAGTTAACCCTTTCCTCCAGCCTTTGCAGCAAGAAGAGTAGAGGAGATAGCAGAGCTGAGCTAGAACTGAGGCAGCGAGGCGGTGATAAGGTTAGAAGCACGTTGCCTGAGTTGTGTAAGTTGAATTGTATCGGCTGTGTGTGCTCCCACTGTATGCTGTGGGGTGTTATGCAGCGTCTGGGTTTGTGTGTGTGTGCAAAGGACAGTTCCTGCTTCCCTTGGCAGAAGAAATAAAGGTCCTGAACGAGTTGGTAACTTGTCTATGCTTCTTTTTTTTTGGTATGCAGACAGTGATGCCGTTTCATCAGATTTAATTCTAGCTTTTGTTGTGTTTGACTTAGCAAACTGACTTAAATACACCTGATTTCGTGTGTCGGCTGGAGAAGGTTTTGAAAAAGAAGTGCCACAGCTCCTTTGCATGGCTGTTAAGGACTGCATGGTGCTGTTTGGGATGGCAGGGAGAGAAATATGACCTGCTGTTTTATCTTCAAGTCCCGCCACCCAGCCTGCAGTCTGCTGTACTTCAGTAGTGCAGGAGGGAGAAAGAGAGATCAGGCCCGTGAAGGAGTTTGTGACACTCGTGGGTGAAATGTAAAATAACAGTTATCAATGAGATGGAGCCACTGAAAGGTTTGCATTATCTGTGCAGAAGGGTGTGAAAGAATAAACAGGTGTCTGGTAACACAGTGGTGCCCAGTAATACAATTTGTCTATAGCACACATATGAAGTAATTTGATTCAGGCTAGACTGGGTTGTAAAGGAGCATATTTAGAGGTAGTTGTCTTTTTTAACTAGGCAGAAGGCGAATTATAATGCTAGTAAGAGATGACATAACACGAGAAGCTGCTTGTATAAGTGTCCTTTAATTCTACAGTGTTATGGAAATGTTTCTGTTTTGGAGAAGTATTCAGACTTCACCTTTAGGAACATATTATATTTCCCTATTTATGTTTGTTTCCTATCATGTGATGAGGTGCAAGGGAAGGTGTTGCTTGCTAATTTTAGCCTTGCAGACTGTCACTGAAGAAATCTGGCAGTTAACGCTTCTGGAGGTAGTGCTTTAAGGAAAACCAGGCTGTAGTGCTCTAGGTGATCCTACTCTGGCAGGGGCGCTGGACTAGATGATCTCCAGACGTCCCTTCCAACCCCTCTAATATCCTGTGATTCTGTGATACTGCACGTCGTTGTACTCGATGACAATGGGCGGGGGGAATATTTACAAATCTTGTTTTATTGTTTTGGGTTGTGGTTTTTTTCTGACTTGTGTTAATGTACTAGTGAGTCTCCTGCAGAAGAAGTACCAAAATCATAAAATGCATTAATGAGAAAAAAAACACACCTCTTTCTTTCCCCAATAAATATATTATGGAAACTGAGAAATGCAATGAATGTGTATGTGTAACTTCATAGGCATCACCATATTTTTCAGTGCTCTATTACTAATTGTTAATTACTGATTACTAATGCTCTGAGGTGCCTTTATGCAGTCGTGTAAGAGGGGAAGAGGGGCGGGTGCCACTTGTGGCTCAGAACCCTCAGTGTACAGCCCACAAAGGAACTTGCGCACTGTGGTGTTCCTTGCCCGAACCGATGGCTCATCAAAAGTCTGCTGGCTCCAGAGGCTCTTCCAAATGTGGTGGGAGTTGGTTGAGGTCTTGAGTATAGCAAGCCAGGGACAGGGAGAGCTCAGCTCTGTATGGCACCAGGAAGCTGTGGCAGGGTCCCTCCCAGGGATGCTGCATGCATTTCCTCCTCTGCAGAGCTTTTTCATCTGTTAGGGGTGGTAGGGTGAGGGGATTGTAGTGGTAAATGGACCATAGTGAAATATGTAACAACCTGATAACCAGTTAATTTCCTTCATGGAAGGACTTCATGCCCTTCAAGTAGTGCATTAGCCCGGGGTTCAAGAAGGAAATTTAATTGCAAGCCATCGCAAACAAAGTATCGAGCATATGAGGGATAACACAGGTATTTAACTCTGGTAGAGTTAAAAGTATGTTCACTTTTTTAGTGTAGGGTTTCCTTTTTCTTGTTTTCCTGTTAGGAGGAATCCCTAAGAATAAATATTTTTGTATACAGACGTTTGTTTGTCAACGTGTGCTCAAAACATCTCACACTTTTAATAACCTGACTGTATTTTGGCACACGTATCACCATGTCAGTGATGTTCCTATTTACTTGCAAAAAGCTGTGATAGCAATCCCGTTGACTGGGTGGCTGCCGCCTCCTCATGTTTTTGAGGATTATCCATGTAAGACATGGGGTACGATGTGACAGAGTTGTACATAAAAGTTCTGAATGGTAAGAGGAAGGTGGAAAAAGAACCGCTGCAATTTTTTCTTTGTGAAACGAGAATGGGTGAAAAGCTGCTTCAATGAAATTATTTTGGTGGCACATTTAAAATAGAAAGACTTTTTTTTCTTTAATATCAAATGACGATTCCCACAAAGATGTTTTTGAGGACTAAAGTCTAAGTGGGCCAGATCATAGTGAAGGTCCTACCTCCTCCATGTGTTAGATTTCGTGGTCCACATGTAACCTTTGTGTGGAAGTTCCAAGTGAAAGGTGTTTGGGGAATAATTTCTTCATTCTTGAATTCCTTATGCCACTTTCTAAAACACCTCCTGAATACAGAGCACTCTGATAGGTAAGCCTATTTTTTTCCCCCCAAATGTTGTGTTTCTTATGGAAAGTAACTGTCAGACCCTGCTAACAATGTTAAAGGATGTTAAGGGTGTATAGTCAGGGAGTCGTAAGTTAGGTAGTGTTGGGACTTCTTCATGAGTTTGGACACTCTAAAGTTGGATCCTGTGTGAGTAGTCATTAATATGTGATCCTTTTAGGTATTCGATTGGATAATTTCTGCTTTCCACAACACCCTGGGCTTTGCAGGGGTTTAGTGATAGTGTAGTGATAGCGTAGTTCCTCGTGGTGTAAGTGGTGTAAGTAGGAACAGTCCTTTGGCTGTGCTGAGACGTACTTTGGAGATGCGTGGCATATCTGCTGATGTCTTTCAGTGTACTATTGCAGTTTCAAGATCAGAAAATAAGTTTTCTTTGGGACACATATCCCCATATTGAAGCTTAAGTTGAGGTTACTCATTTAGATCTATTGTGTGTAACATTTTATGTCTGAGATGGAACCTAGATATTTGAGTACCTGGCCTGAGTACACTGCGTACTGGAAGCTGAGGCTTGATGTAACGGGGAGAGTCAGATTGCCTTCCCTATTTTAAGAAGGTAGAAAATCTATTCTTTATCATTAGCAATGCATTTAATTTAGACTCTTACAAAACTGAACTTTTCAACTAGAAATCTTAAAGATCTGCCAGTTTATTTTATCTGAAATGATTGCGACCCAAACCATCTTTAAAAAGGCACTGCTTTTTTCCTAGACAGTGTTTCCCTACACATCTTCAAAGAAGCTGAGGAATCGGATTTTCACCATTTCTAATTCCTTTAACCCAAGGATATTGCATTAATGTAAATACTACTGGTGCTGAAATCTGTGGAACATTGTTGTTTAATAATGACTTTAGCAAATGAACTAGACTTGAGGTCAAAGAATAGTAAAGGAATAAAGTTGAGATGTCTCAGTTTTGGTAAATCCTCTGTGTGCAGTTGAATTTGATTATAGGATATATCTGCAGCAGCAGAAATCACTTTTAGTAGACATTTGTTCTGTAAGTAAACTTGGAGGGTTCATAACACAGATAATGTGTGAGGTAAAGGAGCTTTGTGTTGAGTAGCTCTTTCCTATAGCACCGAATGTACTGATAGCAGGATACTGTGATGGACAGCCCTTTTCTGTAGTCACTCTGCTCCCTGACTTGGTGGTATCTGCAGTTCTCTGTGAGGGTGTACTTTCTCCTGTCATCCAGCTTGTTGGTGCTGGTAACATGCTGCAAGCCTTGCTGAAGTCAAGGTGAGTAACATCCCTGATCCGTAGAGCTGTTTCAACACAGAGGCAAGCATGTTGGTCAAGTGTTACTTGCCTTGGCTCATCTAGGCTGGCTGCTCTTGGTCATCTTGTCCCTCGTGCTCAGACGACACAGCTCCCACAAAGCTTTTCTCTGCAATTTTGCTGGGCTGTGACCAGCCTGTGCATCTCCTGGATCCTCCCTCTCTTGAAGACAGGTATAAGACTTGCTTTTTTTTTCCCAGTCACAGGAAGCATCCTGATGACCTCTAGTTGTATCAGCCTTTCAGAGATGAGAGGGAACAGCCTCATGGTGATGTTGGCTGGCCCTCTTGCAGTTCATGAGTAACCTGTAACTGGCTTCCTGGAGCACTTTCTAACTTAACACTCCTCTTCTGGTGCAGCACATCCCACCCCAGGCCCTGGTAGTAGGCAGAGAGACCCGAGAGGCTTGCCAATGGAGATGAAGACAAAGAAAACACCAAGTACCCCATCTGTTCCGTGTCCTTTTTCCACTAGTCCCCTGCCCTGTTGAGCAGTGAGCAAATGTTTTCCTTAGTCTCCCTTTTGCTGACAGCATGGCCATAGACATCCTTACTGCTCTGCTAATCCCAATCAACTTCTGCTTCAGCTGGAAACCTGTGTGTTTGTTAGAATCTGGTTATTGTTTGATTAGAGGTATTGTTAGCTGTCGCTCTTCCCCATTCTGGTTTTTACTGTAAAATATTTTTCATTTTAGACATGAATTCTTTTTTTTTATTCTTTCACTTAACATTTTGAGCACATGAGTCTGTGACAATGGTATTAAATGGTACTAAGGCTTTTAGAATATTTATATGTATCTGATTTGAAATAGAAACCTTACTGTTCCATGCTGACATTCTTCAAGCTTCTATTCTAAAGCTTGATACAACATTTATTAAGGAAATGCATTAAGGAAGACCTTCTTTGTTATTTTACTTATTCTTATTTAACATAGGAAATTTCTTCAAATACGTATTCCTTCCAGAGAGAAAAGAACGCAGGCTTAAATAAATCATGCATGAATGAAGAATATTAAAGGGTCAAAAAGCCAGAACGCTAAGAGAAGAGATTGGAGGCAACATTGCAGTGCAGAAGGAAATTTAAGCTCTTGTTTATCAAGTAGCATGTAATTTGGATGGAAATCATAGTAAATACAGATGAATGTGTTATAATCTCCCTTTCTTATTTTCTTTTTTTTTTTTTTAACTTCTCTGTTTCAGGAATTTTAACATATGTATATTGTTACTCTGAATTCCTATTCCTTGCAACAGGAGTACCTCATTATCCCAATTAGTGTTCTGTTGGATTTTTCATAGATGTATAACGAAGCAGCTGAGTCCCCCCACATTGCAAGGCTCTTCACCTCTGAGCACACAAGTTCAGGTTCTCCATATTGTTATGCACAGTATGGAAGAAGTGGATGGCACAAAGCCCAAAATTTTTTGGGTGAAACGTCTTCAGCTGAATCTGTGTATGTTAAGCAAAACACTTGGCTCATTATCCCTCATCATTTAGCAGAAAATAATGATGATTTTAGAGAACTGAGAAAAGAAAGTTGTCACGATGAAAATAAATTTCTGTGCTGGCTCTGAGCCCTTCTAAGCGTGTTAGAAAAAACCTCAACCAAACAAAAAAAGAGGGTAGGTTACTTTTACCGAACTCTGTTAGCTTTGTATGGATATTTTAATTGAGTCAACCTTTCTGAGTGTATGAGTCAAATGACATTTGAAACTTCGGACAAGCACATAAGCACAATCTGTTGCTGAAGAAATTAGAAGAGATGGAGGACTTATGCTTTAGTAAATTTAGACCTTTTTTAAAATTTATCTTTTTTATTTTTTTTCCCTGCTCTGAGAAGTGCTAAAACCCAGAGATGGTGGAAGCATTGAAGAAAGAAATAGGAGTTAGAAGGGAAAGGTCTTGCTGAATCATACTGAGTTACCGTGTAAGAAATGATGGCTCTTTTGAGTATCTAACAATTAGGGCAGGGTTGTACATATTCAGATTCATGGACTTTGAAGCAAGGTGGACTCCCAAAGTTGGTTCTACTTTTTGAAAAAGTTTATGGATTTATATACATCCTAGGAAACACAGATACCAAAATCTCACTAAGGTAGTGACTTAAGTGTTAGAAAAATTAGAAGACTTTTTCATCATTCTGTAGTCCTGTAGCCATTCCAGGACCTCCAGTCAGTTACCACAAAATGTATGCTGGCCAGGAGTTGCTGTGACATCTAGGTATACAGGTGGCCAGGTGTCCTGAGAGTGGAGTGGTCAGCTTGGGTCTTTGCCTCAGCCTGCGTTTGGTGTGAATATAGGATGTGTTTGGAGGGTTTAGCTCCACAATTGAAGCTCAGGCTTCAATTGAAGCTCAGGCTTCAATTCAGTCTAAAGTATGTATGGTTTCTTAATGCAGAGAGCAAGAATGGATTAAAAAAATACAGAAACATTTTATTTAATAGATGCAAAAAGGCAGAAGTGTTGTGGTTTTTCTTTAATTTTTTTACACATTCATAGCATACTTTCATAAATTCATCTTCAAAGCCAATATTGTTTACAGAAAGTGGAATTTTATGGAAAAGGAAAGAAATGGCTTTAAATACATTAAATACAATTCTGAAAGTTCCAAAAATAGAATAAAGAAGTTCTCTATTTTTACATTAATTATTTAGTTTAGTTAGTAAATTTTGTCCCAAGTGGATTTGATTGATGTCTGGATGAAAATTTAAACATAAATTATGGTAGATGCTTGTTAAATCAAAGAAAATTAAGTAACATTTCCCATACCACCTCCCCTGTCTGCTACATGAAATCTAGAGAAAATGGAGACTATAAGGCACCAGAATCTACAGCAGCAAAGTGGGGAGGGTTTATTCAACTTCCTTTAGCATATCAATTTAAGTATTTAGTTGATGCTTGCTGAAACGGAAAATGCTTAAATCCCCAAATGTCAGGGTAACTCTTGCTTACCTTCTAGGGCACCTAAAGTTTTTGTGTGCTTCTGCGTTGTTGGTAGTATGGTGCTCCAAGCTGCCTTTGACCTGATGAAGGTCTGCACCTCATCTCATCACCAGGTTCCTTTAAAGCATTCCTGCAGTCTTTATGTGGAACAGTTCACTAGCTCATGCACAGTGCTGGCTTTGTTGCAAAACTCTTTCACACAGACAACTCATTTTAAGGATGTAGAGAAGCACCCAGAACATGACCGTGAGGCTCTCAACATGGGGTTTCAGACCCAGCTGTCTGCAGTGAGCCCAATGTGTGGCCACATCAGCTTCCCCACCGCTCTTAGCTTTTTGTGGTGCAGGGTTCAGGGCTGTCACAAGTGTGAAGGTGCCCAGCACCACCTTGGCCAGCTACCCCTGTAGACTGACACATGAATCCTAACTGCTACTGTCAGATCCTTGTCCCGGGTGTATCAGCTTACTGTCAGAGAGCTTTCTAGCTGTCCTTTAAATGACATTACAGGCATCAGTCTCATGAGATTGATTCCTTCCTAGGCGAGGAATTAGGTACCAACTGTAACAACTTGTCTAGGCAATTTTTTAAAAAAAAACTGTTTGCTGTCATGAACTTGTTATTGGAGTTTGAACTGGAAACAAAAATGTGGTGAGGTTTGTAATGGCTCACGTCTTCTGTGGGCATCCTCTGGCCCCTGGCCTGGAAGCAGTGTGTTGCTATAGCCCAAGGGGCCCCAAAGAAAACATGAAGTTCTGTGAAATGCCCCAAAATTCTGTCCTGATTGTGTCACGCTGTTATCCTTGGGACAGGCCTTTCCCAAGCTCTGTGTTCTGCAGATTCCTGTAGCTGCAGGAGGGGAGGCACAGCTCATCTTTATATAGCACTGGGTGGAGGGGGCAGAGGTTCCCTGCACACATCTACAAAAAGACTGTTGTGGTAACATGGGGAGATGATAGAGGCCATTTCGGGGAGTTCTGCTGCCCTTGGTTACTTCATCCCAGCAATGCTTATGTCAACAGAGGCAGACTCCCGCTTCCTTCTTCCATAAGAAAGGCACTCTGAGTGCCTTTGGGTTAGATTTTGAAAAACCTTTTCACTTGGGCTTTCATTCTGCAGAATGAGAACACATCTGCTTCTGATCTCTGCTTACCAAATTCTCAAGTGGAGAGGAGAGAGATGATGCCGATCTCTTGGTTTTATTGTGTGCTCTAAGTTCAGCTGTATGTGATGGGCTTTTATTATACCCAGGTTCTCACACCAGTGTTGATGCTATGGTATGTATGGACAGTGCGCGGGAAAACAATGCAGTGAAGCACGTGCCTCCTACATCTCCTTCCCAAGATGCTTTTAGTCTGCTGCATGTAAACAGATACCCAGAGAGTAAATTTAGTTTCTCAGAACCAAAAATGTGTTTGTTTTTGCAAATGTTTGATAAGTATCAGAGTTTTGATCTGCATTCTTCTTCCTGACCTTCATTGTTGTAACCCTAAAATCAGCTATATGTAAAGGTAAACACAAGTTGTAATTTATTTTTTCCACATGCTTTTCACCACAAAGTTGTACAGCAGGCAGTTATTGCTGTCATATTTTCATCTGTGCCCTAAAATATTCTTATTAGGGGAATTGCAATGTTTTATCATCTAGATTGCCCAGATTTAGTACTCCTAAGATCTAGATTCTGTTCACATTTTGTCTCAGTACATCAATAAAATATGAATGGATTGGATAATGAAGCAATAACACTAATTTATGTCAAAGTATATAGGTTATTGTTTACGAGTTTGCCAAAGTGCCAAAATACTTTATCTATAGAAAAAAAATCTTCTTCTCCCTTGCTGTGAACTAAATAATGCCACAGGATTGGTCTGTCATGGGAGGCATGAAATAAATGGGAAGAGACAAGGCTGTGAAGGTTATTTTCCGCTCTGGAAAATATTTATTTTGTGACACTGCTCTTATTCCTAGTCTTTGGCTTTTCAGTGCTAAGGATTAAATTGTACCCTCCTGTCTGGATGTGAGAAGCCCTAAATTCAGGGAAGCTCTCATAGTTCATGGATAAACAGAAAAATGCTTATGAGGATGAGTAGTTTTATCTTTGTTATAGTGACATGTAGGGACAAGAGAGGGCGAAGGGCCAAAGTTGGTGTCTTCCACATCTTATTTAGTGACCAAGACCCAGGGGTGGGGGGTGGACAGTGATGGCCAGGGTATTCTCAGTCTGCAAATGATGCTTGTCTTCTCTGTGCCGTTCCTTGTTCTGGACTGGTTTTTCATGGGGCATGCTCATCCTCAGGCAAAATGACCATCGGTCTATGGTAATATGTGCTCTAATTCTCTTTATTTAAACGTGACCAATTTGCTCTTGAAGTTGATAATGGTGGGAAATGTGAGTGATGTATGATTTGTCATATTTCAGTCATATATCTTAGTGGAAATAGAAGATACTGTGATCACTGAGAACATTTTCAGGCGTCTGGTGTACGTCACCATGGCTAATTATTGCTAAACCCACAGATAGCTAAGCAAAGTGAATGGCTGATGGGTTTTTTTTTTGTTGGCTTTAATACAGAGAACTGTATAATATGAGACCTACTTTGCAGGTCTTGTGCAATAAAGGGCTTCCTCTTCTTCCTGTGGATGCTTTGCTTCCTATGTATTGTCTACCTCTAGGTGCTTACACAATTCTAAAAGCTGGGCAGTTCTGATTTGGAAGAAAAGTGTTTTAGAACAGAGCAAATTGAGCCAGGCTGCACCTGAGCATAGGCTTTGGAGCTCTACTGCTTTGTGCTGGGTTCAAGGGAATTGTAAGCCCCAGGAATATTTACCCTACTAATTCCAACAGTTTTGTGTGTAAAACAGAGACCTCAAATATCTTATTGACCTATCAAATCCTAATTTTAATCTGTTGAATGACTACTGTGCTTATTGGAGGATTAGGGTAATTTTTCAAAAGGTTGGATTTGTTTTAGGGGGTGTGTGATTTTTTTTTTTACATGTGATAAGAAAGGATAAACAAAACATACTGACTTTTTTTTTCATATGGACTGAAGATAGTATTTGTAATAGAATGAAAAAAGATCAGTGTATACAAGAATACTGGGATTGAATAATTCTGTTTGTAAATGAAATTAATTTTTTAATGAGATAATTGATTCACATTTTATTTAACCTTTAAAATTATTTCATACATTCCATCTAGATACAGGTTAGCAAAATCATTTTATGCAGAGATCATTTTTATCTTGAAAACAGTTAGGAAGTCTCCTTATTTGGAGACATTCCAGACCAATCTGGACATGTTCTTATGTGATCTACTCTAGATGATCCTGCTTGGGCAGGGGAGTTGGACTGAGTGATCTTTTGAAGTCTCTTCCAGCTCCTAATATTTTGTGATTCTGTGTACCTTTATTTAAGTTAAATTTAATGGTATTTTCAGCATTTAAAAAGTAATATATCTGTCCTTAACATTGTCTTTCATCCAGTAATCACAGAACATCATATACATCATATAAGTGTTGGAAAGGTAAGGAAGGGTCATCACTGATTGGTAAACTGAGACAGAAGGTATCTAAGTAGTGTGCTTGTAGTAGCACAGTGATGTGTCAGTACAGAGAGCATAACTCAGCAGCTCTCCCTCACCGGTGGTCTTGCCCAGCAGATGACTTTTAAAGACCTTGGAAGTATTTCAGAGAAATAAAAAATCTCGAGGTGTGTTCTGGTTTTCTCAATTGAAAGGACAGTGCTGGAACAGACTTGGAAGTGTATTATCTGTCTTCAAGTTCTGAGTTTACTTACATTTTCACATGTGATTCCTTTACAAACGGGAAATGTTGCCAAGTGGTGGATCTTTGCTTCTACAGAAACAGTCCGGGAAGCTTTGTCACTGTACAGAGAGGTTAGAAAATACGTGCAGCACTACATCTGTTTGTTTTCTGTTAGCTGTCTAGGGAAAGACCGGACTGAGTAGGGAGGCATCCAAGAGAGAGCTCTGTCTTCCAGGTCTTTTCTGGCCAGATGGGAGCCAGACAATAGTTGTGGCTGGATTTTGCAAGAGCAGTGAATGCACCACAGACTCAGGGAGAAGACTATGACTTGGGTTCTGTTGACTGCAGCCTTTCTAAAATACACGAGGTTTCTCTGTTTGCAGTTTCAATGTTCAACTTTTATTCCATTTTCTGTTCCACATGGCTGTGGATGAGAAATACGCTTACCTTTCGGTGCCGCTCCTCAACAAGGAAGCGAATCAAAGGCAAAAGAGTTGCTGTGGCTTTTATCTAATTCTTCTTATTGTATTTGCCCTACCTCTTTGTTTTCTCTTCAACTGTGATGATTGTCTTTTGCTTAATATGAGATTTGCTGTTCAGTCAGCTCCAAAATCCCATCAACAGGATGGTAAGTTGGAAGCATCCTCTCGTCATTACTATAATTGGCCGGTAAGAACCCTCCAGCTCTCAAAAATTACTCCTTGGTACAGTAGGGTGTAAAGAGAGCAGTATTTTGCTAGTGAGCTGTAAACTTGATACGTGCATGATTTATTTGTATTTACTTTCCCTTATACTGTTCTCTGGATCAGGAGCTAAGGGAATTGTGCAGCATTTGGGCTCTAAGTGAGATGAAACCAGCAGCTGGAAAACACTCCATTCAGAGAGGAAGGGATAGTGTATGTTCACAATGGATTAAACAACACGTGTTTTAATACAGAACTGTCTTGTACACGTATTTTCTTAATAGAAAATATACACTGCAATAGGAAAAGTCAATGCATCAGCATTAATGGGGAGTCTTTCCAAGACCTTACTTTCAAGTGGGTAAAAGAGTACAAATCTGGGATAGCCAAAGGTGAATACAAACAAATTGGCTAGTCCATTAGCATAGCTGTCCAGCTGCATCCTAGGCTTTGAGGCCACTCCAAAACCACAAGCCTGACTGCCTCAGAAGCCTGCCAAGAAGCCAGCTGCTGCTAATAAAGCAGGCTCTACGACTTGGCATCTGGGGCCTGTGATTCCTATCCAAAAGGAATTGTATGTGAAAAATATTTGAAATTTGTCTTTTTAAGTAGTGTTTTGCTTTGGAAGAAAAATGCTTTAGACTAAACTTGCAACAAGTGAAAAACTATAGAAGAGTACTGTGGTTGCCTTGGGAAGATAAATACTGTTCTTGTGTAAGGAGGTTGGAGGTTGGAAGGAGAAGTGTTGTTCATGTAGTAACCAAGAGGCTTCTGGTTCAGCATTTCTGGGGCGTTGAGTAAGAAAGACCACGGTATCTCATTATTCATGCTTAGCTGTGCTTACTTGCTTGGGACACTTTGTTTCTGAGAGCTCAGTGGTAGAGGTTTAATGCAAGGATAGGTTCCTTGGACTGGATAAGAATTAAGCACATTAATTTCTCACTTTTAAATAATGAAAAAGGAGAAATTTCATTCATTTTTCAAAGATGAAAACAAATCCTATTAGCCAGCCATGCTAAATTAATAAGCTGCTTGGAATGATCTACAAACCAGTCCATTCCCCTCACACTCCCCATTGAATAATGAAGCATGAGAATTAAAAAATGAGTTGGTTACATTGGTTATTTGAAAAACTACCAGCAAAGCCAGCTCTGAATTCCAGTTCCCTTTTGAAGTAAAATATTTAGATTTTTGCCTATTACCTTTCTCCCTAGTGCTGCAGGTCCTGTGCTCGGCTGTGTGGGTGAAATGTCGTCCCCAAATTTCTACAGCTGGTGTCAGGGTGTTTTGAGCCAGGCTGAAGAGCAGTGCTCCTCATGGCAGAGAATTTATGTGTTTTGCCCTCAGCCATGGAGAAGCAGGGCCACCGTCAGACCAAGGCCCAAATTTCCTGCCATTGGGCGTGCACGCAGCTCCCCAGGCAGTGCCCCTCCGTCAGGCACCGTCCATGATCCTGTAGCAAGTGGTCCGTATCTGGGATAATCATCAGGTTGCCATTCATTTCTTTCACTCCAGTTATTACGTGGAGATTAACGAACCAGAGTATTTGCTCATTTGGAGGCAAAATGCATGCTTCTGCCATCAGTCATGCACTCATCGGCTCAGGAAACAAGAATTCAAAGCTTTCTCCTGACCTGAAGCTTTTAGTCTGGCAACCAGCCAGAAGATGTCATCAACCCTAGTACAGGCAATTTTGTAATCTTTCTGCAACGGTATTCTAAGGTATTGGATATGCATGGAAATTACTGTGGGCTGCAGTGGCTGAGATTTATTAGTGAAGAGAGTTTGGAGTATAGCAGTGCCTGCAGGTCTGAGAAGATCAGCATCCTCCAAAGTGGAGTGCAGCTGCCTCTCTGCTTGCCCTCAAAGCATCTCCTGGGATGCTGCTGTGACACCTGCCTGGTGTCTGAGTAGCTCTTGTGTGAGGCACCACCTATTACATGGCCTAGTTCTCTGGGCTTACAGGCAATTACTTTTTATTTTTTATTATTTTTTTATTTTAATTTTAATAGCTGTGGCCTTAAAATCAGTGTAAATGTAATTCATGTTCACTTCTAGGGCCCCTTTCAGCTGGCCAAGAGGGATAAAATGTTTTAAGCTTAAATTAGAATTAGGCCTCTAGTGCTTTCCTCTTTGTGAGGATAAAGATCTTATAATAGAATGAGAATTTCTCTTTGTATTTCAGAGGTATACTTCCACTTGTTTTTTTGTGGGTTGGTTTGTTGTTTTTTTTTCTTGCTTATTAGGTTTGTGGGAGAATAGGCCATTTACTCATTACCCCCTGCTCAGACATATATAATAATAACAATTAATTATTAAAGTATATAGCACTTTATTAACTTACTGAAAATTCTGTCATTCTTTACATCATTTACATGCATTCAGTGTGTGTGGTAAACGTGGATATGTGGGTAAAGCAGTAAGGATGTTACCTTGACCGTTTTAAAATTATTATTCTTATTTTGTAAAATAAAATATTACTTTACCAATGCTCAAAATGTGCAGGATTACTATGGGATATTCCCCATGCTTTTGGTATACTAAAGCTGTGTGCTATGTACAGTCACATCTACCTCTACCAATACACCCAAGAGCCCAGATGTTTACATATGCTTTTGTCCAGGGTGTTTTAAGATGCAGGTGTCTGTGTATTTGCTGGAGGTTACTGCCACGCTGCGGCACTGAGCTGATTTCAAGGACGTGCCCGTGGCAGAGGGGCTCGCTTGAGGTGGTTCCCTGTGCTGGTATTTGGGGCTGCTGTTTCATCTCTCTGTTTCTGGGAATGACATTGAAGCTTAGCTGGGTGGGGATCACCCGGTGATAAAATGTGTGTGCAGAGAAATATGACCAGTATGCATTAAGTGCTTTTGATTGTCAGCAAAAGTATCCACGCAGATACTTAGGGGAGGAAGCTCATTGCCCTTTCTCGTTTACTGTAGATGAGAACGAATGTCATTACTTTCTAGCATTGCGACTGCACTGTCTATTAAACTGATTTTTCCTCTTAATGGGTCCTACTCGAGTCACATTACAACCAGGCTAGATTGCAGAGGAATTTTTTATGACCTCATGCTTGATAGTGTGTTTCTACTCTCTTGGTTTAAATGGGAGAAACTGGGAAGAACTAAGGCAACAGGAAAGGTGTCGCCGGAAGCGTGGTGCTTTATGTATTTCATCACCTGAGCTTCACCTATCACTGATGCTCCCCTTATGTTTGCCAGCTTTTTTGGTTCTTCTAGGGGACTTGTTTGAAGGCGTTTAGAGCTACTAATTTAAAGATGTCCTATCTGCCATGGCTCTGATTTAGCTTGTGCTTAACTGTGAGCACTAAAGTAGGGCCACTAAAATCAAAGGGGCAGTTGATTGCTATGATCAAAATTACTCACAGATTTAAATATTTTCTCTGTTTGAGAGTGGGCATATTAGAAGTCACTAAAGTGTCATTACTACTATAATTAAAATGGCAGATGTTTTGCTTTTATTAGTCCATTAGCACATCATAGCTAACTTAGCGTTGGTCCAACATTTACCTGCTGTTGTAACCACACATACTGCCTGCAGAATATACTGATCAGATGGTAGAGCTAAACCCAATCCCTTCTCATCAGGTGGTCATGTCCCAGACCTCTGCTGACTCCAGTTCCCCTGTCTTCCAAGCTCAAGGCTCAGCTTGTGGCATCCCCCAGCTCCCCAAAATTCTCCCGTAGATCTCAACTGTTCTGCATGGGTCACAGTAGTGACAGGACATGACTTCCTCCTTCCAACCATTCCCCTGATCTGACAAGCAGTAGTCTGTGCTGTGAGTAAATATGCTCATGGTGGGAGAGCCAGGTGTAGTTGCAGCAGCTTAAATTCCCTGTTGTTGTCCCAGATCAGAGGTTCTTAGGTAAGTTTTCAAAACATGCACGTGTCCTCTTTCAGAGAATATGTTTCCCAGGGAGTTAGGGGACAGTGTTTTTTTCCTACTGAGAATGGCTCTCTTTTTAAGTGGAATGTCTCAGTTGTTCTGTGTGGTTTGTGGTAGTTCAGATGCGGGTAAGGTTTTGAGAGCAGGAGGTCTTGGCCTCATCATCTTTTCCAAGCACTGTTTGTCTGTTAAGACATCCGCAATGACAGTCTTTTAATGCTGCTTTGGATTCCCAGCCCTCCTTCCCCCAGCTAGCCAGCTCTCTGCCACCTATTAGTGCATGTACTGGGTGCTCCTCGTGTTTAGAGGACTAACTGTGCTTCTGGCATGGTCTTCCATACCTTTGGCTAGATACTCTTCCTTGTGTCCTAGAGTATTCTTAAAGCAGATTGTGTTTAACTTCTTTCTTTAATACGAGCTACACCTGAGTATCTATCACTTCAGAGCTTTATTTTGTGATCTAGATAAAATAGGCTCACGTTTGAGCAACTATTAAAAATCAGTGCTCTTCATAGCCGTGGCTAATCGCAAGATCCCGGCCCTGTTTTGAAAGGCATTCCTGGCTTGGGGTGGGCGTGCGCACTGTAGGAGCGGACAGGAGGAGGTGGTTGGGGGTGTGGGGGGGCAGTCCAAGCATGCCCTCGGTGCGTAGCTCTGGACTTACCTGGGTGAAGCACACTGGTCACTGTGCTTTTGTTTTCCAGTAACCCTTGGTTTTGTTGTTTTGTTTCCAGCAGTCCTATGCACCAGCTCCCCACCCCATGGCTCCTCCCAGCCCCAGCACAAACAGCAGCAACAACAGCAGCAACAACAGCAGTGGAGAGCAGTTGAGTAAAACCAACCTGTACATTCGAGGCCTTCCACCCGGCACCACTGACCAGGACCTTATCAAGCTGTGCCAGCCGTAAGTCCACTTAAAATACTCGGTGTCTTCAGGTAGGGAAAGGTGAAAGCTGGCCTTTCAGTTTTCTCTTATGTGTGTCTGCAAAAAGACATCAGAAACCTCTTGCGTATGAGGGTTACTCATTATTCCTTTAGTTTGAACAGTTAATTAATGGCTGTTGAAAACCTTCTGGTAATGAGTTTTGGGGGATAGAAAGTGTACTTCCCATTATTTTAGTCTGGTTTCTTTCTTATGTTGAAAGGAGATTTTGCATGGCAAGAAAAACTCCCTACTGGCAGATTTTGTAGTTATAATGATCTGTGAATTGCAACCTGGTGCACAACAAAACATGGGTGTTGCCACCTCAGTCATTTATCATGTCTTTTGATTGCTGTGTCACACATTGCTGGGCTCAAAGATTGAGAAGTATGAAACCCAGTCAACATGGCCTTGCAGCCATCTAATTAACATCTAATTAATTGCAGATCCACTGAAAAATGTTGTTTTAGAAAGTAGCACTTTCTACCTCCTTGTTTATCTTGAGAGTTGTGTTTGCAGATTGGACTGATAAATGTCACTTTTAGTGTGTTTTATTCTTGCTGAAACTAGCAGCAGAAAGGAGCTCTTTGCTCCTCATGCATCACCAAAAGAACCCTTTGATCAAGTGTTGCACCATTGCCCTTTCCCACTCCACAGAATGTAGTGGGTGATATGAGTAGAAATAAGACCCTGGTTGGATCTCAATCTGGATTATTATTGATGACATGTTGGGAGGGGAATAATCCACTTTGAGGTTCCAACCAGAGATCGTCTGGATGGAATTTAGGATAACACTAATTTATGTTGTAATAAGAACATGCAGAGACTTGAAAAATAAAAATCCACCCTTGTTATGATGCAGAACTGCTTTTGTCACAGTCTGTTTCAAAAGACAACAGTGTCTCTGGTATTTTTCATCGCAAATGAGCCTTTTAAATAGGGATCGATAAATGAAGTTTGGTAAAGTAGTGAACAGTCTGGGGCTGATCTGCTGTCTTGAATCAAAATTTCTGTTGTTTTGATGCTTGCAATAGGCATAACAGTTTAATGGGACGTTAGGATTTTATGGCATTCTGCTTTTCCTGATTTTGACCAAAAGTGCCACAAGACTTCCCTAAGTGTGCTTTATGTGGACATGTTGGGCCGGTATGGGAACTGGAGCCTTACTCTGAAGGTGGTGCCTGAACTTTAGCTCACTTTGTGAGCTATGTTTCAAGCTCACTTTATGTGGTGTGAGGCTCACTTTATGTGAGCTTGAAACTCTTTGGTTTTTCTCCTACTGGAGCTGCAGCAGGTGGAACTGTTCGCAGGAGTACTGTGTGCTGGTGATTTTTCATATTTCATTCCTGTTGAATTGCGAGTGTACCTGTCTGACATTTGTACAAACTGCATTCATTGACACTTCCTGCTCATGACAGTCACAGATAATCCCAGTTCAAGGGCCAGACCCTCTGTAGGTATAAATTGATTGTAGTCTGCTGGCTTTCAAAAAGCTATTTTGTTATCCATCATCTTCGAGTCTGACCCTTCCCCAAATCACACAAATGCTTTCAGCCGATCAGGAACGAACTGTTCCAAGAAGAGCCTCACCGCTTGGGCTGCTTAGTGCTGCAGTCATGGTGTGAGGTTGTGGTGGGAGCAGCACTTCTTGAATTGTGAAGTGCAAAGAGCACATCCCTACCCCTTGTTTGCGTATGGGAAATATGCATCAAGTACCTGGGACCTTTTGGCACTGTGGCAGAATTTTTTTAGTGCACTCCACGAAGCTTAATCTGGTCTGTGATTAGAGGGACTTTGTCTTACTATCATGGAGTTCCCGTGTGAACAGGTGCTTTTTATACTGCAAAACATTTTCTTTACCTTTGTAGATGGTTCGTAGTTGAGGGGTATAAAGGTCCGAATCCCTTCTCTTCCCCACTAACTCCCTCACTCTCGAGGAAAAAAAAAAAAGCTAAACCCAATATGTGTAGCAGTAATCTGTAAGATACACATTTGCTTCTTCAGAAATTGTCATCTTCTGTAGAAGCTCCATCTTAGCTTGCATGGCTAGGATCTCACCATCAGTTAAAGATCTACTTTGTGTGAACAGGTATTCACAAAACAGCAGAAGATGCTGGCTTCCTGCGTAGAACTATTAGTGTCATTTCCTTGAAGATCTGAGATGAGAACCTGAACCACTCCATAAATAAAAATTTTTGGTGAGCTGTGTTTAAGGGAGGTGTTCACTAAAGCTAGCTTACAGCTAGGACACTGGTTGCCCTAGGCTAGGTGCCAGTGCCTAAAATGAGCCCTTCTGAACCCATTTCCTCTGCTCAAGCATGTGATAAAGCTGACAGCAGTACAACTGTCACATGTAATGTCTAACATCTGGCAGGTCTGAGGAGTAAGGTTCTAAACCCGTGATGTTTCTCTCTCAGAAGTACAGGGAATGCTGCAAATGCTTATGGATATGTACATTTATCATATCCCATCCTGTTTCCGGGTTTATTCCAGCAAGGAAGCTATCCTTTAAATGGTGTGCTACCTTTTTTTTAAAAAAAAACCACAACTATTTTGTCATGTGGATTGTGGAAGATAAACCCTTTAATCAGAATTGTTTGGTAAAGTATGGGGCTTTTTTACTGAATCCTGCCTCCTTTTCTGTATTTCTCCTGTGTGGTTTTGGGGTGTGTGTATTGCACACTAAACAGAAACCATCAGACTGCAGTATCGTTGATGCTTGAAGTGCGGAGTCCATTACACGTGATGTCAGATGTTTCTGACAAATGTTCCGACACTATCAAACCTTTTATCAATTTAAGAGTAACCTTGTCACAGTAATCTGTCAAACTGGTCATATAACTAAAGGAAAACAAGTCATCATAGGCTGAGCGGTAACTGAGTAAATAAAAAAATTGCTACTGGAAGATTTTCTTTTTGTGTTGCTCTGATCATCCTCAGGGTTTGTTTTAACATGTGTCCAGCAGAGTTGCACCCAATTCTCGCTTGCAGCTGAGAGCTGTTAGGGTGCACTGTGCCTTTTCAGACTGTATACAAGGACTCTGTCAAGGGTTGCGTTGGAAAGGAGTGAATAGGAATGTTTAGCTAGCAAGCATCTGTTGTTCCTTTACATATGTACCTTCTTTTGGATTTTCATAAACACTGAGTAAAGAAACTTCCAAAAAATGGATCTGTGACCTTGCTTAACATTTCTTGCGATTTTTTTTTTTTAAGGAAGAGGCTTTATACCCATCTGTGGTCATACTGCTTATCAGAACGTATTAGTCTGAAAGTTTTTTCAACGTTCAATGAAAATAAGAAAATGTTACATCATTAACATTTATTTCTCTGGGGTACAGAGCCATGCTAGTGCGGTGATACATACCATCATACTTGTATCTCCCCAGTCAAAAAGTGACTTTCACCAAAAGTAAAGATAACTGACATTAAGATGTGAAATTACAGATTACAGACAGAAAAAAGCACATGGTATGTCACTGTACAAGTAAAATATAAATTATCTTTGAATATTCATAATCTGTCACTCTAAGTTTCATGCATGGTGTTATATTTCATCCAAAAGAATTCCAAAATTCACTTAAAAACATATACAGATGACTTAGTCCCCTGTTGGTATATTGGACACATCCCATTCTTACTCACTACATCCCGGTGGAGATGGATTGAATGAATCTCATGCACACATTAAGCATTTGAACTTTATTGCTTTGAAACATTTTTCTTTTGAAAAACTCAGACTGTCTCTCAAGATTTTGGTCTGTTTGTGTCTTCTTGCATTGAAGAGGACTTAGGCCAAAATGTTTTTAAAAGATAAAATAAGTTTTGGAGAAGAGAAAGGGAATTTGGGAAAAGTGAGAGAAATTATCTTTCCCCCCCCTACTTCCCCATAATAATTTTGAAAAGTTGCCCCTCTCCCCACCATTTTACTTAAAAAATAACAAACCCCCAAACCCCACCCTAGCAAAAAAAAACCCCCAACTTCCCTCCCCAAGAACAAGGAAGGAGGGGGCGGTGAAGGAAGCCTTGCATGTTGCACAATTAAGACATTGGCATTTATTCAAAGAATAAATCACCTGTCTGTCTTGATTCAGTCATGAATTTTTCATGGCCACTCTATAGTCTGCAAGAAAACTACTTCAAACTTTTGATGCCTGATAGTTTAGATTTACTTATGATTTTACCCTGACTTATTTCTCTCCCCTTGTGTCTGGAATGTACCTTCAGGAGTCAATTTTCCATCTGCTTTGTTTTTATTTAGATTAGTTATGTGATCACCCTTCATGATTTGACTTGTTTGTGGTCCAAGATGAAATTAAAGGACTTAATTAAAACAACAACAGTAAACAACTCTAAACCTAAAGAGCAGCCAAGCCCATGTGCTACTTGGGTTGACTCTTTGGAAGATAAGTCTCTCCCAGGTAAGTGGTTTTTCAGGTGTGGGAAATCCCTGCTGAATTGTGATTGTCATGAGTGGTGCTTTCTCTAAACAGCTTCTATGTTTGTATTTTGTCCAGTTTATTCAAGGTTTTGCATTTGTTTTGTGGTTTTGGGGGTGTGGTTTGTTAGTGTTTGTTTCTGCTTTTTAAATTTATTTTTCCAAAGGTATGGTGGTTGTCTCCTTGGCAGGTCATCAGTGTGAGACTTTAGCGTCTCATCCTGTTCTGAACATCCTTGGTTTTATCCCTTGGAACATCTTAATAAATATTCAGGCTGCCACTGTTTGGAATCTTCTAAAGGGCTATCCCCAAGTATAATGTAACTGAGGTTATTAATTGAAAATGCACATATTGCTCTACTTAAATCCTAGACTACTTTTGAAATGAACTATGTGCATTCCTTTTGCCCCCACAGAAACCCACTGAGTTCACTGAGGTTTTGGAGAGGCTTGAGGTGCTTTTCAGGGCTAGTCCTCTTATTAATAGCTGCAACAAGTTAATTTTGTTCAATTACACCAATCTTTTAGGGAGAGGTCATGATGTCCATTTCTGCCATGTGTAACAGCAGCAAGAATTTGGCATTCCTGGCTATTTTTATTTTCTTTTTCTTTTTCTTTTGTGAAAATAACAAGAAATCCATAGTATATGAGGAGTGATGAAATGAGGGTATGGGGAAAGTAAGTTCCCTTGCTTTCCTTCTTTTCTTTTTTCTTTTTTCTTTTTTCTTTTTTCTTTTTTCTTTTTTCTTTTTTCTTTTTTCTTTTTTCTTTTTTCTTTTTTCTTTTTTCTTTTTTCTTTTTT
>VXBZ01011950.1:184918-414942 GCA_013399135.1 Heliornis fulica
TTGCTTGATGAAAAGCTCCACAAGACTCACCAATTTGTGAATGCTGATTATGTCCATCAAAAGCAACGTGACCAGCAGNGAAAATAACAAGAAATCCATAGTATATGAGGAGTGATGAAATGAAGGTATGGGGAAAGTAAGTTCCCTTGCTTTCCTTCTTTTCTTTTTTCTTTTTTCTTTTTTCTTTTTTCTTTTTTCTTTTTTCTTTTTTCTTTTTTCTTTTTTCTTTTTTCTTTTTTCTTTTTTCTTTTTTCTTTTTTCTTTTTTCTTTTTTCTTTTTTCTTTTTTCTTTTTTCTTTTTTCTTTTTTCTTTTTTCTTTTTTCTTTTTTCTTTTTTCTTTTTTCTTTTTTCTTTTTTCTTTTTTCTTTTTTCTTTTTTCTTTTTTCTTTTTTCTTTTTTCTTTTTTCTTTTTTCTTTTTTCTTTTTTCTTTTTTCTTTTTTCTTTTTTCTTTTTTCTTTTTTCTTTTCCTGCATGGAAATGTTAATTAAGAGTAATTACCGTGAACTATAAATAAAATAAAGATTAACCAAGATAAAATCCCTATAGTAAGCACAAACCAAAAAGAGCAAAAGAATTCCTGGAGTAAAACGTGCTGGATGGAGAACAGATTGAGAGCAGCCCTGAGGAGAAGGACTTGGGAGTGTTGCTTGATGAAAAGCTCCACAAGACTCACCAATTTGTGAATGCTGATTATGTCCATCAAAAGCAACGTGACCAGCAGATCGAGGGAGGTGATTCTCCCTCTACTCTGCTTTTGTGAGACCCCACCTTCAGTACTGCATCCAGCTCTGGTGTCCCCAGTACAGGAAGGTCATGGAGCTGTTGGAACAAATCCAGAGGAGGGCCATGAAGATGATCAGAGGTCTGGAGCACCTCTGCTATGAATCACAGAATCACAGAATGTTAGGAGTTGGAAGGGACCTCAAAAGATCATCAAGTCCAACCCCTCGGCCTGAGCAGGATCACCTGGATTAAATCACACTGGATCAATGAGATCACACAGATCAATGAGATGCAGAATTATGGATGCAAGTCATGAGGATGCAGGAGACTTCAGTTCGACACTTTGCTTAAGGAGATTCCCTTTGTCTCTCTTCAACACACTGAGACCACAACCTGGAGTAGCGTGCCCAGTTCTGAGCTGCCCAACACAAGAAAGGCATGGAAATACCGGAATGAGTTCAGTTGAGAACCATCAAGATGGGCAAGGGCTAGAGCAAAGTATGTATCAGAAGAGGCTGAAAAGACTGTTCTTCCAGCCTTAAGAAAAATATGTGGAAGGGTTTTATGGCTCTGTACAACCACCTGACAGAAAGACATCAAAAAAATGGTGGTGGACTCTACATATCATGATAAAAGGAGACATAAGCTGGAATATGGGAAATTCTCATTAGATATCAGGAAAACTACTTTGACTGGATGAGAGAGTTGGGCTTGTTCAGCGTGGAGAAGAGAAGGCTTTAGGGAGACCTTTTAGCAGCCTGCCAATATTTAAAGGGGCCTACAAGAAAGCTGGAGAGGAACTGTTTACAATGTCATGGAGTGATAGGACGAAGGATTAATGGGTTTTAAGTAAAAGAGTGTAGCATTAAATTAGATATTATGAAAATAATTCTTTGCTGTGGGGGTGGTGAGGCAATGGAGCAGACTTCCCAGAGAATCTGTGGCTCTCCCATCCCTGGAAGTGCTCAAGGCCAGGTTGGATGGGGCTTTGGACAGGCTGTTCTAGTGGAGGGTGTACCTGCTATGGTATGATGTAGTTCCTTTCCAACCCAAACCATTTTGTGATTTGATGAAATCTTTTGTTCTGCAATTAAGTCCTACCAAATTTGTACCCAGTGTAAAGTGGTGGTTTTATCCCGGCCCTGGTGAAGACAAACCCCAAAGTGTCTGAGACTTAGGTAGCACTAGAGCATTAGCTGTGTCTGCTCCTGAATTTTTAAGAAGCAATCTTTGGAGACGTAAAGGAATTTACTGCATTGTGTAACCTTGTGTATGTTAAAGCAAAGTGCACTGTAGCTTCAATGTCAGTTTAAACCGAACCACATAATCTACATCTCTCCTGTAATTAATATCAGATGACACTGTTGCTCTGTGCTGTAGCAGAGATTGAAAGGGCATGGAGGTGAGAGTGCTCAATCAGTGGGATTAGCTCATATAGGAACCATGTGGCATCATATAGAGTTGTTCCTGCTCAAATCTTCATGGATGTTTTGCTTCAGCATATCCTGGTAATACGAGAACTGTGAATAGCTCTGTAATCTGCTGAAGAGATCAGTCTTGGTGGGAACCAAAGATGCCCGCACTGAAAAGTAAAAACCTCCAAAATACCCCAGATTTTTCTTTGTTATTCAAAGTAAAATTGGGAAACCAAGTCCCATAAAGGGTGTATTTACTGCTGGCCCAAGCACAGCAAAGGTGTCCTGCTGGACCAAATGTGCTGATCCAAAGCAATGAAGGAACCGCATGAAGTTGTTCCTCTCGCTTGTTAATGTGTGTATTCAGACCAGACTAAAACACACTGATGAGTTAGCTTGGAGAAATCTGTACCCTTCTCCAGTTCTTTCTAACACAGACTTTTCCTACAAGTTTATTTGCGAGGAGGAGGGAAAGGGGAAAAAATAATTTTACTCTAATACTTTTAAGTCAAAATGCCTTTGATCAGGAACCAAATGGTGAACATTAAGGATGCATTAATTGGGCATAAAAGTAGAGGAATCTCATGCTGTGGAATTATTTGTTAATTCTTTGACTGAAGACATCATGTTAGTGATGGTGTTTATTAGTGCTCTTAGAAGCATTGTGGGGTTGCTCTCCAGGTCCGACAGTGAACAAAAGACAATGAAGTTGTATTTTCAACTGGGCAGAATCCTGGCTTCTGAAACTGATTTGCAGTTTTGCAGAGTTGTATAAATTCTGCATCTTCGCAGTGTGTAAATATCAACGTGGATGTGCATAGGGATGTGTTTTTTTTTCTCCTTCATCTGTATTGTTAAAAAATTACTTGTGTATTAATTTCCTATGAAAATAATCTCCAAACGTCTTCCATTGTTAAAAAACAAATGTTAAAGTTGCCCCAGTAGGCCATGAGCCGATCCATTTCTTACCTAGTCTCTTTCATCAGGGAAAACAAAACTCAGGGTCAGCAAATGCCCACAGCACTACAGAGGGCTCCATCTGGGATGTGAACGTTCCCATTGTCAGGAAGAAAGGCAGAAAAATAATCTGCGTAAAGTAATAAATGAGCACCTGCACCCTTCTCTGTTTTGAATGTGCCCGTCTTTTCACTGGAGTGTGACAGAGTGTCAGCGAGAGTTTCTCATCTCCTTTCAAGTTGGATGAACCTGATTTAATGGAAGATAGGGGTGGAGGCAGCGTTCTCAGACACTGCTGCTGAAAACACTTCTTCTGATGAATTTTAATTAAAGTCCTTGGGGAAAAAAAAAAAAGAAAAAAGAAAAAAGTCCCACAACAAAACAGAGAGAAATATTGAGTCTTCTGTAGAGTAGTGTGAAGGGCATGGCTGTAACAGCTGCTTGCTTTGCTCACAGTGCGGGAGGGGTGTTGTGATAGAAGGAGGGCAGGCACATTTAATGAACATTTTCTGACCTGTTCTGAGATGCGTGCATTTCCAGTCTTTCCTTGTCCTCTTTCTTTCTCTGCTTCTGCTGAATATCTTGTAGGCCACCAGTCAACCATGGCATCACCACCCGCCCATGAGATATCTCCCCCGCTATTGATGTAAGCATTTAAGAGTCTGAAAATGCTCATGGCCGTAAAAGGTCCCAAGGACAGACTGTGTGTGTGTCTGGCAGAGAAATGCCTGGTTTTATAGTGTGGGTGTTGCTCTGTGGTAGGGCCCTTCATGACCATGAGACTCTTGACAGTGAGTACAGACTGTACACCATGTACAGTCTGAATTTTCCAGCCCCTTGGGGTGTTCTGTACAGCTGTGATGCTTTCCAGTGAGGAAATTGATTGATGTGCTAGTGGTTTGACAAAGGTTCCTTCACTGCTGTCCTTTGAATCACTGTGGGTTTTTTTTTTAATGGGAATAGTGGCAATGAAAGCTGGGGTTATGTTTGGTTCTTCTGCTCTAAAGCTCATCCATGTCTTCTAGCTGTGTCTGTGTTCTTGTCATTTGTTTTCCTAAACTCCGTGGTGTCAAGTTCAGTGGGACTTTGTGATCCGTTGTCCTTTGAGAATTGATGGCAGAACCGATGGCTGTGTTACATGCATAGAGAGCAGAGAAGGAATTAGGCAGTTCCTTGCCTGGGGTGTGGTTTATACTGCTTAAGAGTCATTGACTTTCAGGAGAGGTTGGAGGTACACCGGCATGTTCTGACATTTGTGTAGCAGAAATGTTCCGGTAACCTTTCTCTAGAAGGTATGACGCAGATAGTGTTCTGACCTGCTTGAGAAATACATTGTCCTCAAGCTTTGCTATAAGGAAACAATACCAACTGTGCTTCACACCCCTCTCCTCCCCAGACCAGGAATAACCTGGGCACTACTTCCAGCTAAACGGCAAGAACCTCAGAGCACGCCTGTAGTTGCTATGCGAGGGGAAGCGGCAGGCCAACTTCAGTGGCAAAGCTATTGAATATTATCAGTGCGACAACAAAAATGTCATTGTGTTCAGCTGCTGGACTCTCCCTTCTGTTCCGAGCAAGCATCGACAAGAGCTCTGTGCTATGCAGCATGCAATGTCCTTCATTCCAAGTATTTGGAAACTTCGCAGATTTATTTGTGTGACAAGTGCTGCTGCTAGGTTTGTGTTAAAAACTGAAAAGCCTTTAATTTTCTAAAAAGATGTCTGCTGGAGAAGGAGTTTTCTTGGAATTTCTAGAGATACGTCAGAGTTTTACATCTGCCGTGTTATAAAACAGACACAGGAAAGATGGAATGTGTTCAGCCTAATTTTTAAAAGCTGTTGATCTGAAAGAGATCTGAAAAGGTTTTGTGTTTCTTTGGGCATGTGTTCTCTGTGTCCCCATCATGAGCTCTAGGAAAAGAAAGTGGAGACCTCTGGATTCTGGTTTTCTTGGAAAGTACCTCTCCACAGCTCTGGGGCAACCCCAAATAAAATCACAAAGGTAATGCCAGCGTGGAAATACAGGTCTTTTCCTGCAATAAGCTCTCTGCCAGAAGACACCCAGCCTCAGACAAGCATCATGGAAGCACAGCAGTCTGTTCAAATAGCAGTTATTGCGGGATCACAGCCATGTTATTGTTTCGGTGTAATACAGGTAATAAGTGCAGCATTTATGGCTATTACTGCCTGGTGCTCACAAAATAAATAAATAAAAAAAGCAAGCAGATACGCTTTCCCTACTTCAGGTTCCCAGTTCAGCATTTCCCTATACTCCTGGGGTTATAATCCAATTATGAAACTTCCATTATTTTCTGTAATTCACTGATTCAAGAAGAACATTAACTTTTTAGCTTCTTTGTAGTAGGGAGCTAGTAATTAAAAGGGATAAAATAATTCAGAGATTCATAGAATTTAAGATCCAGAAGAGACCAAAGGGATTGTCTACCATTATTTTCTGGCTAATTCAAATCCTTAAATTTCCCTTATTTGCTCCTGGACTGAACATAGCAATTTATTTTGATATGAAGAGCATGTTCCAGAAAAGCACCTACTCTGGATCTGAAGCAATCAAAGCAACAGCCAACTTACCGCTGTTTCTAACTGTTCCTGCTAACTGCATTTCCCTGGTCAGAATTTCTGACCTACTTCCAAATCAACTTTCTGGCGTTAATTTTTTCCTGTTGGTTCTTGGTATAATCAGATTAAAGACATTTCGGATTCTCTCCATCTCCATCCATCCTCCTCCCAGATGTATTTATGCAGTATAATCAAGTCACTTTTCAGACTTTTTTCTTTAATAATCAAAATAGATGGTGCTCTTTAAAGTCTCTGATTATAAGACGGTTTTCTCCAGCCTTTTGATAATTTCATCAAGGACTGCAGGAGTCATTTAAATGCTTTTTAAAACTAATTATTTGGGATTAGAAATAATTTCCTTTTCATGCTTATGGAGATTTGTTATTATGTATAGTTTGTGTAACCTGTTTATAAGTGTCCTTAAGTGGATGAAACGTATCACTGGAAAGTCTCTGTTGCTAAAAAGGAGAAAGGATGCTCAAGAGGTGCCATCATGTCTTAGCGGGGTGAAAGGACGCACATTGTGTGCTCTTTGGAGACCACAGTACACTGGTACTGATGCTGTGTCAGAAGGAGAAGCTCATTTCATCATCCCTGAGGTTTTGATTACCTTTAATTGTAAACCCAGGTGTCTGTCCATCTTTGGCTTTGAGTAACAAAAACCCATAGAATAAGAAAATGCCAGCACCTTTGAAACTTTTTTTTAAAAAGTAAGGAATTTTGGATCTAAGCCAAACCTAACTTAATTTTCTAGAACTTAATTTCTCTAGTCATCTTTAATGTTTCTTGTCCCTTCTGCTTTACTTAAATCAACACTAGATTTAGGATTGTCAATTAAATGGAGTATGGCTATGAAGTTTTTTTAATTACTCCACGATAATTTAGCACAAATATTTCAATATAACGTTTATTAAGTGCCTTATGAACTGCATAACAAATGAATTCCTATCCCATATACAAACATACAACCAGTTCAGGGAGCTAAAGGATTCATACAGGGCAGTCCCTTGACTCAAAATAAAATGAACTCAAGTAATTGCTTCTAAATGGAAAGAAAAACTGATGACTATGGTGGTAAAAATGGAACACGACCAAGTTGTTGTTGGGATTTAAATCAAAGCAGGGTAGTTTACTCATGCCATGATTTTGCACATTGCCTAAGAGTTGCACTAATGACATCATTGATTGCAGGGAGATTGATTGACGTGGGAGACAGGCTGTAATGCTACAGCTATTAAATAATATCAGAACTCTTAGGACTTCTAGTTGTTTTATCTCTATTTGTAGTGATTGGTAAGAAAAACCTGGCTTTGTTGTGATGCAGATTTGCTATTTAGTTCTTGTTCAGTTTCTGCACTTGATTTGTGGTTCTCACTCCACTTAGATCTAGAGGAACAAGATTTTCCCTTAATCCCAAGACCATGTTCTTCATCCCTGCTCTGTCCCTGCCATACTGTTCCCGTGGTATGTTTGGGGCATGGGGCTGCCTTTAGTTGAGCACTAGCAGCTGAATTTCCCGGGGCTGCTGGGTGAATACAGCTGTACCTGCCAGCATACAAGGCATTTCATGGTGAGGAAGAGGTGGCTCAGTGGCAAGAAGAGTGACTAGAACACATGGCAGCTCTTTGGATAATGATACCTGTCAGGACAATTTAGTGAGTACTGAGCCAGCTACATGGAACAGATTGAAATTCCTTGTGTTCCCTTCTTCTTTATAACTTTGCCCCCCCACCCCCCGGCTCCCCTCCCTGGTTTCTTCCCCAAAGCAATCCTCCTCTAAAGAGGGATATTGCTGCACAGCAGTCAGGCTCATCATTTCCTTAGTAGGTGCTGGTTAGCAGTGCAGGGATATCGATGTGAAAGCTTGTGTTAAATGTCCCTTCGGAGGCTGCCCGAGAATTGTTACAACTCATGTACACGTGGCATTTTAATCTCTCCGCAAAGACTCCTGAAAGGGGCTTTTAAAGGACCGCACCACTAGTTAGTAGCTGTCACCGGTGTGTGAGGCACGCTCTCAGCGGAGAGTTTAGCCGCCCTCCGCTGCACCTGGAGTCGAAATGTCGCCAAATAACTACATCTCTATCTTTTCTGACTGCCAAGCCGAGGCAGCGCTGCACAGGACTCGGGATGTTCAGCTCGTGAGAGGGATCTCGGCGCTCTCGGCACATTCCCGGGGCTGGGCGCTTTTATTTGTTGTTTTTTCTCCCAGCCAGGGGACTTGCTGTGGCAAGCTGTCTGGTGGGAACGTTGGGGCAAGTTGGACACGCCGGGGGCTCGCGGGGCTCAGGCCCTGTGCCAGCAGTAAAGTGCTCGTCGCCTCCTAACGAGGTAGCCCTCCAGTCCTGCTATCAGGAGGTCTGCAGCTGGGCTGCTTAATGGTGTTTAGTAACAGTATGTGCAGTAAAGCATGCTCTCCTATTACACAGAAATCCACTAATTCTGGCATCAAGAGCGCCGGGTAATTCAATCACACCCGCAAAAATGATATTAACATAACATTAAAGAGCTGTGCAGACTAGCAAAAGACAGGAAATTATGGAGTTCAGGCTTGAAACTTTATCCTTAACTCACCCATATTGTGCTGAGGTATTTGGAAATTTCCACAGAGCGTGTGATTTTATGGAACCTACAGTGGGGTGGATTGTCCTGTGTGTCTGTGGAGGATATCCTCACCTAACATCAGCCAGCGTTAGTGAGAATTATATAAAGAAATCCTGGCACAACTTACAGAGCGTAGCTGGACAACACAAGCTTTAAATATAAATGTCTTGGCTGGGACAGTTTACCCGCCCCAGCATTTCTGAAGTGCCGCATCAGGCGTTAGCTGTGTTGTCTGTTTTTCAGACCATGTTACAGTTCAATAGCTAAGCCCCTCTCCCAGTTTCAGAATAATTTTAAGGATTGGCTCCCCCCCTCCCCCTGCCCCCCGCCTTCAGCAGTCACTAAAAAGTGAGGGTTGGTTTATTTGGGTTGGTTTTTTTCCTTTGTTTTTTAATGTACCTTTTGATTTAAAGACACTGCTGCTATTTATTTGAGATAAATTCACTGGGACTAAGCTGAATTATACTGTAAAAAACAACCCCAAAACAAACCAAACAAAAAAGCTGCACACCCATCTTTGGCTTTTACTGATATCTTTCCTCTTTTTTTTGCTCCTGCTGAAACTAGTAATGCAATTCACTAAGCAAGATTAATTTAATCACATAATAATCCTTGGTTGGAAATAGAAGAAAAGCTGTTGACTACCCCATCTTCTTCCTCAGAGTGCCAGTTTTCCACTGTACCTCCTCATAGCAGCAGGGACAAGGGGAAGTTCTAGCAAGGACTCCATGGGTCAAGGAGGAGGCAGGGAGTCAATTTACCATCTGTCCACAAGATGTTTATAGAGAAGCCTTAACTTGTTCTGTGAGTACCATTGTTTTATTTTATCCATTGGCATTAGAGCCCCCAAGGAAAGAATTGCTTGTCACTGCAAGGATGGGACTTCACTACAATCCAACATGGGATTGCAGCTCTCCCACAGATGGGGAAGCCAACAGGTACACTGCTTGTAAAGCAGCTAAACCAGCCAAAGGTGCAACACATGGATATATTTGAACATCTTTAAGGCAGGTTGTGCAGCTGTGCTGAAATGCATTTTGCTCTTGGATAACCCAATACCAGTGCCCAGGTAAAAACAAAGTGAACTGAAGTCATATTTGACTTAGAGTTTGTTCCCACGTGGCTCTGGGAGAGAGTGAACTTAGAAGATGGTTGTTATTTGGGGGAGGTATAAAAATTTTAATCTAGTGCAGTGGAAGTAAAGAGTGACAGAAACCAGCAAGAAGTATTTTACTCATAATAGCTCATTTTGAGATTTTCTATGGTATTTTCTGGAAATGATGAACTCTTGGTATGGTTAAGCTCTGAGGTTGTTCTGATTTTCCCTCTGTGTGGTTCTTGAGCTAAGGAGCTGGGGAGGAGTGCCATTGTGTCTGTGTCTGAACAGGATGGTCATTAATGACCATGCATAGAACAGTAGGATGGCTATATCCTAGGGGAAATCAATTTTCTGCAGAGAGCTGGGCTGGTAAAGAGTAGAAAATTTCCACTGAAGGGGAGGAGGGGTGGGGGGAAGGGAGGACAAAATTGACAGAGAAGATATTAAAAAATACAAAAGCTTCAAAAGTGAGGTAAGATTTAAAGGGCTTTCTGTTCAAGGTTGATTTTATTTCCCCCCCTGTTAAAACTGAGTGGATCTTGAACATGCTAATCTAAGAGATGGGAGAGAGAATAGGCTGCTGTAGAAGCTCTGGGGTGGGGGTCACGGCGAGACTGGGGAGAAGGCTGCCCTTGGCTGCCCAGGGTTTTGATGGCAAATTGTGATTGTTTTTTAAAGTACATTTTTTCTGTTAGATGGAGAACAAACATGCAAAACTCAATCAATACTTTAACTTCCTAAGGAACATCTGTATTGTGGATGGTTCTGGGTTTGAGAGCTATTCAGTGAAGCACGGTTAAAGCTAGCTGAGATAGCTCCACGTTCTCCTGGCGACCTAGAATGACCAGTGTGGACGCGTCCTAGTGTTCCTCAGCATGGGAATTCAGATTATGGTCATTTTCATCTGCCATCCTCCACTCTTATACATTTTGTGTCTCTTCTCTGAATCAGTTTCCCTGTAGTGTGGTCTCGCCATGTTGGGATGGCCCAGTGGCTATACCAGTCCTCCTGCTGCAATGGTTTGCTTCCCCCTTTTCTGTTCCACTCATTTCCCGCCACTCCAACCTTGCTGCTCCCTTGCAGACTGGCTGCAGAAAGCTTGTTTTCCCTAGGATACTGTCATTTTACTCTCTAACAGATTTTGGAAAAAATATTTCACAGGGGAGATAAGGGAACTAAACTGTAACTGGTGTTATAATATCATCATTCAGATAACAGCGCTAATGAGTAAATTTGCTTAGACTTTGTAAGTAAGTTTGCCTGTTTATGTTTATCTTAAAAAATGTAAGCAGACATAAGTCTTTAAGTCTTAAACAAGAGGATGATTCTTTTCTGACTGCTCAATATTAAAGACTAAACCAGAGATAAGATAATGTTCCCATAAACGTGGAAGCTTTAACAAAGGAGTTGTTGTCCTGAGAATGTGGGAATCAAAAAGAGTCTGAACTTAGGAAATTCTCTTACAAAGTGAAATGTTGCATGCAGAGTGTCATTTAAGGGTTCTCAGAAATTGCGTGACAGGGGAAATCCATAGGTCTTTCTCTTGTTCTCAGTGGTCTCTGGAGTAAGCGCAAATAAAGCGAAGGAGAGAGGTATCTGGGAAAGGAATAGCTGGAGTGGACCTTTTCTTTAGCTTTGGCTCCTTATGCAAGATGTTGCTCTTTTGAGAACTTCCTTTCTTGAACAGCAGAAAGGGAAAGAAAGGGTTGGAAACTCCCATGGTCTGAGTAAGTGGGAGCAGAGGGTGCCAATGCTGTTGAAAAACAAGATGTTTCAGGGATGCGTAAATACTTGGTCTGATACTGCAGCCGCCTGATTTATGAGAGTTGGCCGTTGGGTGCGTTCAGGACTGTCCGGGGTATGAATTCAGTTGTTCAGAGTTGTAAATATTTGCAGACTGTAGCTCTGTTTCTTGTGGAATGTGTCTTTGACTCCATGAAGAATGACTGTGTCCTGTTTTACAATGGTTTTGTGCTTTCTAAGCTTCTGAGGGGATGTTCAAAAAGCAGTCTGATTGCCACTAGAGGTGATCATTGTGTTATTCATTTTTAAACCCAGCACATTTGGCAGATTATATTTTGGCTGCTGGAATATAATTTATCCATATAGGATATGCTTGGCGTTTATGATAGCAGTAGTGAGGTGGGGGGTGCCTGTACTGGGGTTTTCATGAAATCTTTACATCCAGCTCTCTTTATAAAAAGCAGGGAATAGAGGACTCTGGGTGGATTTGTTAATTGGTATTATTTTATTTATTTATTTATTTATATTAAAACATGCAGCTGCCAAGCAGTGTTTCTTTCCAACCTGAAGATGTTCACTAATATTTTATGAAGATTTTGCCCTTGGTGTTGCCAACCCTCAGAAGTTTTTTGTGAAGTTCACAGTATTTGTTCCTTAAACCTTTAGATCCTGAGGCATGCAAGAAGATGTGAACCTCAGCTTTCATTTCATTCTTTTAAAAAACCTGAGGTTTCTGTCCTTCACCGCTGTAAAGAGAGAGGGGCATGAAAATACACTGTGAGACTATTAACAAAGGCTCAAAAGGTATAAGCAAAATAAAAAGTTTTCTCAAAAATATTTATTTCCTAGTTCTTTTTTAATGCCACAAGTTAATTTCATAACATTTGGTTATGTTAATGAACAACGGGAGGTGTCAGTACTGTACTCCTTGGCCTGTTGCAGGAAGAATTGTCAGGTTATCGCAGTGAAGCACAGTTCTCTCTTTCTCAGTGTATACCCAATACTTAGAATGAGGTCTCATTTTTTCACACTGTTTTGGAGATCACATCTTACTTTAACTGAAGGCACCTGAAGCCAGCAATATACAGAAGACTCTTCTTGAGGGCTCCCAACCTTCTGAAGCTAATTTGCTTCCAAATCGTGTTACTGATCAGATTTCAAGATGTGCTCGCTGTGTTCTTTCAGGGAGTTTTTCATTTCTGGGGTAAAATTTCTCAGTGGAAACATAAAATATTTAAATTCATGCTCCCTCCTCCATATCTCCCCATGTATATTTCAGAAAGGATGGGTTACGTAGCACATCTTTTTTCATAGCTCTTCATCCAGAGTTTTGCCTGGCAGGAACAGCCAAGTACCCTTCTAAAGAGAGAAGACACTGAGTATATAGAGAGTGTATTTTTTTAATTAATCCTATGGCTTGTCTAACCCTTTCCTGGTACATGTTGGCTGTCTCTGGATGCAAGCTGAACCAAAGCAGAGCACAGCAGTTGCCAACGCTGACTTTTCTTCTGCAGGAGACTCACGGCCATGTTGCCCAATGAGAGCAGCTGGCACAAAGCCCGAGTGAAGAGGTTTTAGTTGACTGAGATTTTATTTGTTTCGGGCTTCTTGGTTCTTGGAAGTGCTGACTGATGAGCCGAGAGCTACACGATATGCTAATTACGCCATATTCACTGCCCGTTGATGTTATCTTAAAGTGTAACTTTAATGCTCAAAGACAGAAAATAATGAGGCAGCTGCTCCATTGGTGTAAATTGGGGTTGCCCCTTGGACCCATAAGGAGGGCATCACGTTTCTGGAAACCAAGAGTATGATCCAAGTGTCATTTTTAATAAGCCCTCCCTCTCCAAAGATATTTACTAGGCTGATAACAGTGAGGCTATTACATTCTTTGGACAATGAAGAATGGAGAGTTACTTATGTAATAGACCAGGGCAATAAAGTAAATATCTTTTTAAACCAGTAAACATGTTTTTGTTACAGCTGACTCTTCATTCAACAATGTATTTGCTTGCAAGTTTTTAAAACATTTTGAAACCATGGAAAAAATTAACACATGATCCATAAATTATCTATCTGCATTGCATGGTGAGTATCCTCCCCTCATTTGGACGTTATTGCTGACAATGCTCTCTGTCAAGAGAGAGTTTTGGCGAGTACCTTCTTTGGGTCCCTACCCTAGGAGTTACTGTCAGGGACAGATTTGTCCCCTTGAAGCTAATTGCTGCAGCAGTTACAGGCCTGGCACTTTGGGAAGCAAGACAAACATGCACCTTCATGTCCTGTGTAAGTCTGTTTACTGTATCGCGCCTATAGAGAGGTGAGCAAGCACATTAATCTGTGAGCCTTCAAACATGCCTTAACCTTGAGGAACACGGATTGTCTAGTTTGAGTTAACTAGGCCTTTTACATGCCTGGAGTTGTATATGTGCCTGAGTATAAAAAAAATATTGTGGACAGGTAGCTTACTGAATCCATTCCCACACCCTCTCTTGTGGCTGTCTTTATGTTACGAAGTTACCTAAATAAATGGACTAAAGAAAAAAACAAAAAACAAAAAAATCCGTAGCTTTTAAAAATGTACTTGGTGGAATTAAATTCAAAGAAACTCAAAACCAGAGGTATTCTGTCCTGGTCCAGCAGAAGCAGTGTGAACTTCTGTCCATGTAATTTAAAAAATCTAAACCCACAATCTTGTTTCTCCATGAAAATTTCAGGCTGAGAAAAAGGTGTTCCTCTGCACCAATTTTGTCAGAATTTGGCCTTTGGAAAATGAACATAACTGTGACATTCCAGCCCAGGAAATAAAAGGATTAGAATAAATATTGTAGAAAATGAGGCAATTCTGTGATGTAGTTCCTGAGATATGTATTTTGTAATATAAAAATGTGATGAAACAGTTTTCAGCGACAAAACAAAACGACATTGTTTCCGAAGACATTCCAAGTATCTGGATTTTTCTAATTTGTAAATAATGAAATGGGAGCTCTGTGAACTCAAGAAGTCTCACTCACACATTTGATTCAGATGGCCTCTGTGTGAACTCTATAAAAGGCTTTAGCTTTAAATTATTAGTTTGAGTTCGCAGTCGCTGGTGGTAGCTGGAGATCTTGTTTGGTTTGGGTTTTTTAAATGCCTTTTCTTCTTAATGCCTCGTCTTGGCTATTACTGGAGAGGAACCATCTGATTGAGACATATATTGGTGTGTGTGTATATATATAATTTTTACAATATGTTGCAATCATTGAATTCTTGTAAGAGTAAATTGTTTTAGTGAAATGTCAAAATATCCGCACAAACCGAACACTCAGAGTTTTTTTGAATAATGAAGCTATTGTTAAATGATTGAATACTTTAGAGATTAATATCATGGTATGCTGGTATGCTGTTTCATACCAACTGTAATTTAACAATGAATCCTCCATAAGTAAGCAAGACTGTGAATGAGAAATCTGATACAAAAAAGCACAGCATGCTAGAACATAGTAAGTAAATAACTTCTATGCACAGGAATGATATGTTGGGGGGTGGGTGGGGTGTGTTATTTCCACAAGATCTGAGATCTTGAATTGTGGGTACAGGAGATTCTTCAAGGTTGAAGATCTGCTTATTTTTTTCTTCCAATGCAAATAAGCGGTGTCTTTATGATAGAAAAGATTGATTTTAGTTTGTTTTTATTTTTAAAATTTCACTCCCATATTTTCCAAGTACAGTGTGCCTGGCATTATCATTTGTGATAGGCTGCAGTAACCCACATCTCATTCTGTGAAGGGTTTCAGATCCTTAAGCTGTATTCCCAGTATTGCATCCTATCATTACACAGAAAATGTAGCAGAACTGCTGAGTGTCTGCGAACAAAAGTTGCATTTTATTTTTTTAAGACATCTGAATTCTTGAAAATATGGAATAATTAGTTGCTGAAGATTTAATGATGGCACAGAAGAAGGACTGAAGTATTCAGCATGAAATCATAGTTATTAATTTGTGTATGAATTTCGTTTTCCATACTTAATTTAGCAACTGTAAAATTTTTTGCTAATTAATTATTAACACTGGTTATTTGTCATGGCAGAACTGTGAGGGAAAAACAGAGCTTTCTATCAAAGCAAAAAATAAATGTCAGAATTTTAATTTAAATATGATATACAATAATGTAGTCATGTTTTAAATAGTCTTAAGTAGCTTCAACATTCAAACATACAGATATGAGTATAGTATATAGCACTAATTCAGAATAAACAGCGTTTAGAATAAAAGCTGCAGCCACAAGCCAAGTGTCTTACTTGCTGGGAACTGGGGAAAACCACTGTAAAATGTCAGGGGTTTATGGGGATTGCCAGTTTGGTAAGTGGCATTGTATTCTGTCTTGGTTATCAAGAGTGTGTCAAATCTTTAGCCTTATTATGAGTGCTGTGAATAGGATTTGAGCATGTACCTACTGAAGGCAGTGAAAAAACTGCCTTTGATTTCTGCAAGTGTTGAATTAAGCCATTTAATTTCATTTACATGCAGACAATTTATTTTTTTATTTTTTAATTTTCGTCGAGGAAAGAAATAGGTACAGTTACCTTTGAACAACTAAAGTGATACAGTTCTTACTGGTCTGAATCTTCATGTTCTTTCTACTTCAGGAATTGTACCATCTGTTTAAATTTCATTTACTTTAGCTTCTGCTGTACCTTGTTTAATTTCCTAAGTACTAAAATAAAATACAATTAGCCTCCAAAGCCTGCACACTTTCATGTGGGTCTATTTTTCCATAGGTGAATGTGCACATTAAGTTTGAATACAACTCTCTTTGTTAAATACTTACATTGTCTTGTAAAGAAATACGTTTCTAACTTGAATGTGAGATGCCTCTATTGTTCTAGTCAAGTTGAAGACAAGATGCATTCCTGTGTGTCTTATTAGCAGTAGATTTTAGGGACACTGGAAAGGAAAGTCAGAATTTTAACAACAGAGGGTTTGGGGTTTTTGTTGGTTGTAGATGTTTGTACACACATTTTATGGGTTCATTTACAGTATTCTTTGCCCTAGGTTGTTGAAATTTGATAAGAAGCAAACTTCACTAAAACAACCAAGTTTCCGTATTCTCCAATAAAAGTGCACAAATGGATCTAATACAGCTGCTAATAGGGCTGTATTAGAGCCCCATGATTTGAGCTAAATGATGTTTGCATCTTTGAAAACACAGGGTTTCTGAATGTCATCTCTAGATGCAGTGTAAAGCAAACAGCATGGTCCACAATCTGAAATGACCTTTTAAGTTCTTTCCTCCTATTGTGGAGCAGTTATTCAAGAGAATGGTATGATCTTGGGGTTTATTTGTCTAAAGCAATAATAGTGTTCATAGACATGTGTGTATAGTTATTTTATAGGTTTTGTAGCTTTTATTTCTTTTGTAGTTCTGAAAGTTCTGTTTTCAGTGGAGATGGTGTGATGGTGAATAGTATGAGTCAAATCTCTACGCCCTTTGTAGTAAATATCTGTATCAGAAGATAATACTAACTATTCACACATTGTTTCAGTGGTTCATCAGCTTACATTCTCTTGAAAATTCGCTTCTCATAGACACTATAATATTCATTACTGTGTGCTTAAAACTGGGCTAACTGCATTGTTAGGAACAGAAATACATGGTCTGAGCTTCAGAATTGCTGAGCGATATGTGCCCTTACAGAATTCAGTGCTAATGACTTGGGAGCCCTACTGAAAGTCCAGGGCTGTTCTACATTTGCAACCAAAGAATTTAAGAGGCTCCCCTCCCTTTTTCTCTGGTGCTTTTGAAACTTTTGGACAGGTCGTTGCTCTAAATTTCTATAGTAACTTGTATTATATGTAGTGGAGGAATTATTTTTGTAAACTTGACAACCAGACTGAACTGAGTAGAGAAGACAGAGCAACTGAGTGTTATACTCTTGCAGTACTCCATAGGTTCCCTGTAAATGCCTCCTTCTCTTTGTTCCCCAAGCCACGTGGTGGTCTGTGAAAATAAAAGGTGCTCTAGATTGCAAGAATTCTGTTGTTGTATTTTTATGTGAATAGAAGTGCTTAGTCTTTTCTTTCTTTTCTTGTTAATTAAAAATAATATACGGAGAAGCAACAAAAAAGCAACCCATCTTTGCTAATGTATAGAATAGCAATGTGTTCTATTTAAAAAAAAAAAACCCAAACAAGCAGCCCACAAGCATTGACAATGTGTTGCAGTAGATGAAATGCCCAGAAATGATCATGCAAATCAGAACTTTCTTTCTGAGTGAATTTCCCTGTTGTGTGTACTTGGATGTCTTAGATTCATGTGGAATAACCTTTGTTATAGGAATAACATCTCTCTCGGAAACCCAGCGGCAGTTACTTCTGTACTTCAGGCTTTCATAATGTGGGGTGGTTTTTATCCTCCCTGAAATCCATGATTTTCCTAATAGTCTGCTTTAAACAAAATAAACCCAGTTATACTATTTATACGTTAATTTACAAGAATGAAAGAGCCTCAGAATTGCTTATCTAAATCCAATTACTGCTGGTCAAATTCATCCCAGTACAAAAGTTCCTGAGATAAAAGCACATATTACCTAAATGTCCAGAAATGCAGACTGTTTTCAGTTGGGTGGATTCTGCTCTGAGCGATGCACTAGGCCTTGAGTGAACCCTAACGCCAGGGATAAAATTATTAAGCTCTCAACTGGGAAATTACATGGTAATGCCATTGGTTTGACTAAGTAAGGAAGAATTCTGGACACCAGTTACTTGGCTTTAAATCCCAAGTTTCATATTTATTTAATGTGACAAGCAGGAATTGGGCAAAATCTGCTTTCTACGCATATCTGTGTACTTCCCACCTTGTAGATGAGGATGGCAACGTATATGTGGCATAGGGTGAGCAGTGAGAATCTCGGTCTACGGGCTGTTTGCCATTACAAGTCTAGTCGTGGCCAGGCTGAAGGCTGGCTTGACGGGTGGAATAAGACATATGTATCCCAGAGGCTTCAGTTTTCCACAACGCCAGGGAAAAGTTGAAAACTTTGGGAGACCCCACTGTTCTCCCAGGAAATCCCTTCTTTGACCCAGTAGCTCTTGTTTGTAGCTGTATCTCAGCAGGCTTCCCACCTTGATGTGTTGCCTGGCTCCTCCGCGCTGAGCTTTTCCCTGGCTGACTCTTACTACCCTCCTAACCCTGGTCACCCACTTGCCTTTCCCTGTCCCCCAGTTCCCCTTAGGCAGAAGCAGAAATTGCTTGAATCTTTTGTGTGCCCTTAGACAACAAATTCCCGTCAGTTTGGGATCGGTGTGGGCTGTGGAGAGGTTCCTGTATCTTGCAAGTGGTATCGTTTGCAGCTGAAGTGCTTCCTTCAGGAACTGTCTCCATTTTAACAGCAGTTATCAAATAACGACCGGCTCGAGCTTTGTCTGCAGTGTAAGTGCTGATCGACTGCCTGCCTGCAAGCTCTTGAAATGAGCTAGTGATCTACAACTTTGATGTATGTTAAAGGTTTCTTCTGCATTGCTTGCATCTTTCCAGAGTCTGTTGAGTAGTCAGAAGACATGGGGTGCAGTGGGATGGGGCTCTTCAGATTGGTTTTTTGATACCAGGAGACCGCTCTTTGTGCACAGCACTGTGGGCTCTTCCCTTAGTCCTACCCTCCGTGTGTTGCTGCCATTTGAAAGGGAAGTATTTTGAAGTGACATTTATAATTTTAATAGTAGGTATCAGATGACTTGAACAGTTTCACCCCAAAAGCCAAACATACAAGAGAAGGTAAAAACGTTTATGTTTGTGAGAAGGTAATTTCCACCCTTGAATTACCATTCTCTTGGAACATATGTATTGCTGGGCTGGGTCAGGCAGGAATTTGTTTAGGCAGCTGTGGGGGTGCCTGATGTTAAAACAGGGACAATATGTGATGATACTACTCAGGTACTCTCTTTCCATTTCTGGCAGTATGAAAATTCCATGGCTTTGCTCTTAATTTCATTGAAGATTTTCCATCCTAGAAAAGCCACCTGATAGCTTTTTTTATTTTGTAGTGACGCATCAGTGGTCCATTAGTACGTGTTGTGGCATGCAGTTCCACAAGTAACTCTCTGTTCTGGGGAATTACTACCTTCTGCAGCTTTTAAACTCTTATCATTTTCTTGGCAATCCTTATACGTTATGGGGAACAATGAAGACAACCGGTCACAGTCTCACTGCACTGGTCATTCTTTAATGAGACCAAGTCCTAGTCTGATAGTTGCTCCTGATATGGAAGCTCTTTGAAATACCTGATCGCCAGGTTTTAAATGAAAAATGATTACATAGAAAAACATTAAAAGCATAATTCAATATAAGGGGTTAAATGGGTACAAATAAAAGTGCGTAAGCAATTTTATTTATGCTTACTATGCATTTAGATAATACTTTGTGAAGAATTGTAATAAAAAAGAAAAAGTTGTATGTCTGGAAATCCTTTGCAAAGCAATTTCAGTTCAGATGTTCAGTAGACACATTCTTGAGGTAGCCATCTCACAGATTCATTACGTCTATTCCCTTGGATACTGTGATGCAGTAGGTTATTCTTAATGATGCAGCCATTATGTTGAAGGGTTGGTAATAAGGCATTTAGATGAACTCAATTGCACAATTACCTTTTCTGACTGGAGTTTTTGATTCAAAATCTTTGAAAGAATGTGCTGTAACTCAGGAGGATATTAAACAGCACTCGTGTTTTGTCATGACAAACAAACCATACCAAGTTGGTTTTTTGTTTTGGTTTTTTTTCACCTTAACAGTACGAGTAGTTTGTAGAGCAGAGATATGCAGGGTGTTGAATTTTATAGTAGTTTTCATTTAAATATAAGAAAACAAGAGGCCAGCTCTTGTGATGCAATGCAGTTTATCCTTACTTTGGTGGATGTTACTTGTGAAAAATCTCTTCTGGGTGGAGCAAATTGCAGTGAAAGGTCATACAAACAGAAAGCCAAACAACTTTGGAATAGACACATAACTTAGTACCACTCTCCACACATGTAAGCAAGAACTAAGACTACATTTGCAGGAACAGAATACCTTTCTGATTTCATGCAGCACCCAAACTAACATTCTTCATCAGAACTGATGTTTTGATTACTGTAAAATAATTACTTGAAATATTTGGGAAAGTATTGTCCAAATTAATTCCAATTACTTTCTTGTGGTAGAGCTCAAGGTTTATAGCGGTAGATTAAATCGCCTGCGCATGGGTAATTGCCTGTAACAGTGTTTGTTATCGTGGTGCATCTTACCACTCTGATGTCTGTTTTTGCAAACGTGAAGCTGTGCACGCAACTTTACGTGCAGGAGGTAACCCCTTCTGAACTGAACAGAATTACTTCTCTGAGTAAAATCTCCAGTGCAACCAAGTGTTTGCAGGATCACAGTATGTAGCAAATAACTCTGGGAAATATGTAATAAAAGCAGTGGAACCACAAATGCCTGTCTCTGCTGGCAAGAAATGTCAGTGTTAAGCTCTCACATGACTTGGATGAAACAACAAATCAATTCATTAGGGGTGGCTGGGCTGAAATGGAGGCTGGGTGTTAGTTTTTGTTGGCGGAAGTTTAGGTAGGGGTTGTGTTTTATTTGAGGTTGTTGTGGGTTAGCTGCTGATTTTTGTTGGATTCTTTTTCCATAGATCTGTCAGAGGCCCTTTACAGAACAAGATAGGCATGTTTTTGCATGTTTTTCAAGTATTTAATTTTAAATCTAAATAAATCAAATAAATGAAGATCCACCATGTGGACCGCGTTTCCTGCTGGGTGAGTTGGCCCACTGAACACCCATAAATCACACTGGCAAGGAATTTGGCTTGGCCTTCTTAGGGTCCATGCTCCAGTGTCTTGGAGGCCAAAGTCAACTTCAGGTATTACCATGAAGAATTATAAAATTAAGTGGAACGTAAGTGAGTATAAAGGCCCCAATTCTGTAAACACCTGAGGTTAGAAAAGCATGTGATCTCATGGTTAACATTGAATCTGTTATGTGTTTGGAGTGGAGCCAGCCATGGCAAATTAGACCCACGGCTATCTACCCATCATGGGGAATGTACAATGGATTACGCCTGCCTTCAGAGCACAAAATCCTCCCTGTCGGCAGAGCCAAGGGCAAAGAGGAGGGTGTATTGAAAGTGGGGAGGGGGGGAGGAAGGCTTGTATGATTTTTTTGGTTCCTAAAAGATTGCTGAATTGGGGTTCAACTTGGAGTGCACCAACTGTGAATGCCTTGAGGTCAGCCTGCCCTCCTCCTGACTGGTTTCAGTCTGAAATAAAACAAAGCATGTTTTTTCTTCCCCAAATGAAAGTCAAATGGAAACAAATGTTTTTGCTGGTTCTTAGGGAAAGGAAAAACCAGTGAAACCCAAAGTCTCTCTTTGCATCAGTTACAAGAACAAAGAGAGATGGAGAGACAGTGTCCTTTATCTAAAGCTGAGTGTTTATATGTCACTCAGTGTGGAAAGTGCAGCTGAAAACTTTATCAGGCACAAAATTCCCTCAAATCTTCTTTTCTGGTACCAAAGAGTATGTTCAGGCAAGGTGTTCCCAGTATTTCCCATTGATGCTGCTCCCCCTTCATGAGATATTTAATCGTTTACTGTTCCCAGACTGAAACCCAAAAGTCCTCTTTACCTTCTGAGCAAGTGAATGATACCTTTCCATCTTTGGTTCCCTGTTTTATTTTTTGTTTTGGTCTTTTTGGGGAGAGGAGTAGCGTGGGTTGGTCTTTTTTTAGTCTTTTTTTTTTTTTTTTTCCTTGTGTGGGTATGTGTTTTTCTCCCCCTGGATTACTGGATATGTTTGCAGACTGGTAGGACAGAGAGGAGTGTAGTTTTGAATATGTGGTGCAGAGGTCTAACTACCTTTAGAGTCCTTTTCTGTATAGTATGAGACACAGGTTTCCTCCTAAGGCAGAGAAGGCAATTGCAGCAAGGTCTTCCACATCCTGGTCACCAGCACCAGATTTATATTGCTTTTAAAGATTAACTAAATCAAAATTGGTCTGCCATAGCAGTGGCATGTAATTGTGAAACTGTTGGTGATTTTCTTTGAGAAAAAGAAAATTCTTAGAGTGTTGTTTCTCTGTTAGAAAGTACAATTTTTTTATCTTCTGTAATAGTCATAGAATCATAGAATGTGTTAGGTTGGAAGGGACCTTTAAAGGTCATCAGTCCAACCCCCTGCAGTAAGCAAGGACATCTTCACTAGGTCAGGTTGCTCAGAGCCCCATCAAGCCTGACTTTGAATATCTCCAGGGATGGGGCCACCACCACCTCTCTGGGCAACATGTTCCAATGATCTACCCCCCTCATAGTGAAGATTTTTTTTTTCCTAATAGCCAACCTAAATTTTTCCTTTTCTAGTTTAAAACCATTACCCCTTGTCCTACTGCTACCTGACCTTATGAACAATTCTTCCCCAGCTTTCTTATAGACGTATTGGAAGGTGCTATAAAGTCCTCCCAGAGCCTTCTCTTAACGTGTCCTTCATTAATAGTGAAAGTTTCCATTCCATGGAAATGTCTTACAGATGAAAGTCCAATCTATCAGGTTACCAGAAATGGTTTTTCAAAAAAATCTGGGAAAGGACATTTTAAATGAAGTTCTCTTCATTCAAACAGACACCAAAATATATCAGTGACAGGCTGAGGGAGCTGGGCTTGTTCAGCCTGGAGAAGAGAAGGCTGTGGGGGACCTCATTGCAGCCTTCCAGTGCTTAAAGGGACCATATAGACAGAAGGGGAATTGGATTTTACAAGGGTAGATAGTGGTAGGACAAGAAGGAACGGATTTAAGCTGAAGGAGGGAAGGTTTAGATTGAATATCAGGAGTGAATTCTTCATGAAGATTGTGGTGAGGTGCTGAAACAGGCTGCCCAGAGAGGTAGTGGATGCCCCAACCTGGAGGTGTTCAAGGCCAGGTTGGATGGGGCCCTGGGCAACCTTGCCTAGATCCAGGCCTGGAGGTTGGTGGCCCTGCCTGTGACAGGGGAGTTGGAACTTGATGATCCTTGGGGTCCTTCCAACCCAGACCTTTATGTGGTTGTGTGACTTAAGAAATAATATTATTTTACTTATTCTCCTGAAGTCTTATTCAGCCATAAATGGCCACCTTCTGTGAACTTTTACCAGGGTTTGTGATACTTGCCATTATGTCTGAATTTTTAGTCTTAACCCGTGTAAGATACACAGATACATATTTTATGGTCTAGCTGCTTTCTGCAGCAAGTTGTAGATTCCCGAATTCACTGTTCATCTAAGTATCGAGTTGCAGCACAGTGTCGTGTTATCTCTGGAGGGACCATAAATTGAAAGAAGTTTTAACATTCTTCTTGGAAAGAGCTAGGAGGTGCAGATAAACCTCAAAGATTCTGTTTACCTAAACCAGAAGTTGGGAGTGTATGTACACTGGCATGGGTGCGTACATGAGCACAGCTGTGGGTGCATGCATGTAAATAAATGACTGTACATCCTGCATCGTTGTTATTCTTGGAGGAATCTGGTCCATCTGTACTAAAGCAAACCTTGTTTCACAGCTAAAAACAATCATATTAATTAAAAAAGTAAACAGGCCTAATTAATTTAACTGAAGCAACGTCTTTACCAGTGCTGATGCGTTAAAATCCTTGGTATAATTGGCAGTGTAGTGCAGGACCACAACTGGAGTTCCATGAACTGCAGTGGCAGAAGGAAGCTTACCAGGAGCATTGGGCAAACATTTTTCAAGAGCCCTAGATCTCTTCCTACTATATGTTATACGTGTTGTTTGTGTGCAAAACTATCAATGTATGTTGTTAAAATAAAATAACATGTATTTCTATTTTCTCCATAGGTATGGGAAAATTGTATCTACAAAGGCAATTCTTGACAAAAACACAAATCAGTGCAAAGGTACGTGCAAAACATCTACCCTGCGAGTTCATTGTCTGTTTGAGTGATTGACCGGTGGCTTGGCTGCCAAGGCTTTGGCTCCAACTGTGCAATCAACATAATGTACAGTATATTACAAACATATTTAATAATGCCAAAGCTTTGAGTTGTGTTTCCAGTAACATTGCTCATTATTTTTTTTCATTAACAAACAAAATGAAAATCACAAATCAGAACAAGTATCAAATTGCTTCAGCAGAAAAGTAAATTACCTTCTAACCATGTAGTGCTGTCTGATTTGAATGGTATCATCAGTGATGCAAATTGATTTCCTGTATAAAAAAGACAAACCTTTGGGAAAAGTTTCCCAAGCAAAAGCTGGTTAATTTTTTCTATTTCTATGAAGTCTTGGCATATACTATTGCAAGAGGAAAATATTCTTTGTGAGACCAGTAGATCCACAATTTCAAATACCAAGATGCTAAAATTATGCTTCTTCCAGTTTTATGTTCTTAATTATTCCACTAATGTATAACAAGATGTTTTAGTGAGATACAGCATGTTTCATGTGTGTTTATGCAGCTGTATTTGCCTGGATAAATATTGACCAACATGTCTTGCAGTATCTCAGGACTAGAATTGTTATTCATTCACCAGTCGGAAGAGCCATCAAGTATATGGGGGAGAAGCTTTTCTTTAAAATGACTTTGAAACTTTACACTACCTGAGAAAGTGAGGGATAGATGAGTGGATAGTGAGGTAGGTTGAGAACTGGTTCAAATATTTATCAATATTTGAAGTGTGGGAGACAAAGAGAAATGACCAACCTCTTTTCAGTGTCCTGTAGGGACAGGACAGGGGACAGTGGCCACAAGTTGGACCACAGGAGATTCCGCATGGATGTGAGGAAGAACTTCTTCACGGTGAGGGTGACGGAGCACTGGAACAGGCTGCCCAAGGGGGTTGTGGAGTCTCCTTCTCTAGAAACATTCAGGACCCATCCAGATGCCTTCCTGTGTGACCTGCTCTAGGGAACCTGCTTTGTCAGGGGGGTTAGACTTGATCTCTTGAGGTCCCTTCGAACCCCTAAAATTCTGTGATTCTGTAAATCTGTTTGTGTCTTTTTGGAGTAATGAGATCTGCTAGAGTGGTCTCTTCTGTCATTCTGTCTTCCTGTCACCCTGGACAACATTTCTGTGTGAATTAGGAAAAAGGAAAAACATTGTAGTGCAGGGATATCTCATGAGTGGCCAGATAGGGTGTGAAGAGAAGCAGCAGGAAAAGACATTTTGGCAAGTGACAAGATGGGGAAAAATGCTTGCTGTTTGTAGAAGTGTGTGTCTTTACCTGTTGCCTGCCAGCAGCTGTATTCATTAGCCACTCAAGAGAAAAGGGATTGAGAAGACTGTAGTGCTAGACTTAGAAAGTTCTGCCAGCCCAGTTAGTTATGGGCCACGATGAGAAGTGGCACTGCCAATACATTTGCTTTTGCCTGAAGATGTGTTTTTGCTCCTTGGAGCGATGTCCCAGCAGATTTCTGGTAACATCACTCTGTATTTCTTTGAATGACAAACCAGGAACAGGACCTGTTTTGTTTTGGGGGTTTTGTTTTGGTTTTAATTGTATTATTAAGTAATATCTTCATAGGAAGACAGGCAAGAAGAGCAGAAAGGCCTGGCAAATTGGCTGGGCGGAGGAGAGCTCAGAGGTGAGTGCTGCAGTTTCATAGCTGGGAGGAGGTAGATGTTCCTGCTGCGTGGCTGGGAGGTTTGAGTTGTGGAGGCAGGGTGCTGTTTCAGGAGCTGTAGGGAGAAGGGAACTTGCAGCATGATGGAGTTACAAAAGAGTTGAGGGTTCTGACCTGGTTTAACAGGGAGGGTGAGTACTGGAGTGGGATAGAAAGGGCTTTGGGGTGGGATTGCTTGAGGGGGTTCAGTCTCTGAGGTAGGAAGGAGTTGGGCCATAAGCCTAGCATAGCTGGAGGGGCATGAGCTGCTGATGTGGGGGATGAGAAATAGGAACTCTGCCATTAGGTAGGTCAGGGTTACCCTGGGGCCGCTCTTCAGTGTTTTACATTCCAATTAAGACCTTCCTTAAGGCAGGTAGGTCCTTCCCACCACCATGTGAGACTGAGGTGTACTTTGATCTCTCATGTGTCACCCCATCCTTTTTTAATTGTTATTTTTTTCTGAAGTTCTTCCACTTGAAATGACCATGCATATCAAACAGTTGAAGTTGGACTTGAACGGGCCTATATATTGAGTAATGAGATGAAGTCTATGGGAGAGAGAAATGTATTTGATTCCTCTCATCTTGGTTGTTTGAGAACACTACTGTCAGTGTAGATGCTTCAGTTTGATACCTAAAGGCTGGTGGAGAGACTCTGGTGGCAGTGTGCCCAATGACTGTCCTTAATTTTTTTGTTTTGTTTTTAAATGCATGTTTGACTGGTAACCACTCGACAAACTGCTTTCCATTGCCATCTGTAAACAAGAAAAGGATCTGTTTGTGAAACATAAAATGCAAAAAGATTGTAAAGAATTTGAATGGTAGGATTTGGAGAGAGAAAACCATCTGGGTTTGCTGCTCTTTATATTGTAGTTAGCTTTGAGCTTCATGTGGTAGGGGCCGTATAACAGTGAGTTGGACTTTTATAAAAGTTTGTTTTCGTGCTGTTGTATTCCACTGTAGGGCAGAGATATTTATTTGTGTTTTCAAAGACGGATCTTTAAGAGATAAGTGGTGCCATTAAAAGATCGTAAACATAATTGGATTTATTAACAGTATGCTTCGTGACATAAAAAGAATAGATGTTTTGCTGCTTTAAATGCTGGGTACGATTTCCTTCCTCATTGGTAAGGCTGCCAAAAAAAAAAACAAAAAACAAAACAAACCACAAAACCAAAAAGAAAAGCTTCCCAGGAATGAGAAGTGGAAGGGACCTGAAGAGGTCAGCCGGTCCATTCTGCTGCCTCCAGGCAGTTTCAGCTCTAACCTACTACCAAGGGGTGTTCCTCTAACCTGAGCTCAGAGGCCTCCAGGGGTGGATTTCTCTAGCTTCTCCTCCATCTGTGAAAGTGCTCCCTCTCCTCACTATACCAAAGTGTTTCCTAATTTCTAACCCAATCTCACTTGATGCAGTTTCAGCCTATTGCTTCTTTTGTGTTTTGGTTTGTTTTTTGGTTTGTTTTTTTTTTATCCCTGGTGGTCATGTGAAACAGTTGATTCCTTTTCTCTTTGGTGCAAACATATATATTTGAAAGGGACTGCTATGTGTCTGTCGTATCTTTTCTTAAAGACCGGTTCCCTTTTTCCTTAAGGCAATTTGTTTTAAGTTTATGATTATATTGCACTTTGCTGGACTGTCTCTAATTAGCTCACTTCTTACTTGAAGACCTTAGAGCCAGGCATAGGATATCAGACAGCCTAAATCTCATCATTTACAGTGTGGTGGAGAGGTTATTTCATTTGTTTTCTCTGTGATCATGTGGCTCTCCTCTTTGTGGATATATCCACATAAATAACTATATATATTTAAAACAGAGATATATTTCTGAGTCGCAGGGTGTTGCATGAGAAGAGCAGTGCTGATTTATGCTAAGAGATTCTCTGCAGCCCCTGGTTCTGTTGTTTTCTCCAGTGCTGCTGCCAGTCAGGCATTCCTTATTGTGTGCTCTGCTCTGTGCTGTTGATTATTCTCTCCTAAGGCTAGAACTTTTCATTCGTCTGTATTGAATTTTATCCTAATTTTTTTTTTTCCTGGCTAGTCCTTAATTTGCTAAGATTATTCTCAAATCTTACGTCTCCAGAGTGCTTGCAGCACTTACCTCTTTAGTATCCTCTTCACAGTTAATAAATGATTTCTCTAATCCACTGGACAAGATAATTTGGAAAAGCTTGAATAATAACAGACCCAGGGAAGACTTTTGAGGAAACCCTCTCAGTACACCAGGCAGTGCAACAGTCAGCCATTAAGAACTTCTTTTTTATATTGGATATGCTAATCAGTTTGGCACCTACACTGCAGCAGTTTTAGCTGGATTGTATTTCTCTTATATGCTCAGGTTACGAGAGACAACCAAAGTTGTCTAAAATATATAGTACTCAGCTATCTGTAAGACTAGTTACCTATTTCTAGCTTGAGCTGTGATGTGACACACTTTATTCTTGCTTAGTCCATGCTGCATGGGACTAATCACCTGTTATTGGTGAGGCTCTGTGAATGGATTTGAATGACTTTTTGCTCTAAGAATTTTTTCAGAAGTCAAAACTGTGTTAAAATATCTCTTAATTCCCTGGAGCATGCAGCTTTTCCTTAAAAAAAAAAAAAAACCAAAACAAACAAACAAAAAAAACCAAACAAACCCAGAGAAACCCAACACAAGAAACCCAGGCATTTTGTTTGCTACTTCTCAATCTCAGTCACCTTTTGCGAAGTATGGGATGAATACATCATCCTGGGATGTTTATGCAGTGTGGTAGGGTGAATTCAAGATGGTGAAAGTAGTTTTCACATGATGAGAAATCTTAAAATCTGTTTTGGTGCCATTTGTGTGTTGACTAGGGTATAGAGCAGAGCTGAAGGTGGAAAATGGTTAATATAGGAAAGAAATTATTTTGAATACTCCATGTGTCAATGTGCAGATCTGTTAAAATAGGCTATTGCTTAGCAAGGAATATTAAGTTTCCTCTTGGAAATCTGGGGAAAACACTCTGCAAGGGACTTTATGCAGTTCTTCAGTATCCCTCGGACTTTTAAAAAGACACCCACTGCATTCCTATCGTGCTAAGGAATAGTGTTATCTGAGGATTTCTCCCTGGTATGAATTAAGCAGTCGGGTGTAAAGTAATCATATGGAGGCTGCTGCAAGGGAGATCACCAGGGAAACCTTTTGATGTAACCTCTCATTTGCAGATTGGTCTTTGTTGGTGGCATAACTGCTAGGTGAGGCAGAGAAGAAACAACCACCCTGTAATAGAACGATTTATAAACAAAAATAAGCACAGTCATGACAAAATGGCCCAAAATCACTGAACAAAGCAGAGAACAATCACATATGGAGAATAATGAAAACCAGGCACACGATTCATTCAGATGTTCAAACACAAAAACCCTAATGAACAAGTTGGAGAGTTTTGGCTGCTTTTGCTTTTTCCCCTTTCCCTCCCCTCTTTCCTTCTCCTCCTTGTGCATTTCCCTTCTGGGTCTACTGTATTTGCTAATTTAAAAAGTAGAAGAAATGGAATAAAAGAAACCATTGAAGAGAAGCGTTAATCTGAAACGTGTAGACTCTTCTCTTTCCAGCCCTTGTCCCCCGCCCTCTCCAGACTGGCTTGCCTTTGATAGACCTACGTGCTTAGAGCCGAGGGAATGAGTAATGGTTGTTTCACAGTACAGTTTCCATACCTCATAGCAATGGAATACAGAACAGTTAATCTGCCAAATACACAAGCCCATTTCTTAGAGTATGAATTACTGTCATCTGCATCTGCCCTTGCAGACACTTTAATTGCATGCATGCAGATTTACTCTCCAGCTTAATCAGGAGCTCATATGATTTTGAATGTTTCGCTAGGACCTTAGAAGATGAGCATGGGAGAATTGACTAAAGTCCAAAATCCCACCTGTGGGATTTTTATTTTTTTAATAAATAAAACATATGAATCACAGTAATGTGTAGGAGACAAACACTTCAGATGCGTAGTCTTAATTTTATGTATATTTTTTCAAACCATGCGTGACTTGATTTGTTGAATAGCACTGTTTGTCTTAGGAGAGAAATGTGCCTAACATGATGAGGGGAACTATAGAGACTATTTATAATTTTAATATTTAATTATGACATTTTTTCATGTTGAGAAATGTTTGCAAGGAGCTATTCGTTTTTAAAATACGAAAGCTGGGAGTGCAGATATGCAGTCGTTAGGATGGCAGTGGGTTTATGGTCAAAAGTGCCATGAGGTCATCTGTGTTAACCCACCATATATCACAGATAGTTTTATTTCTGCAGTTGCCTTGCTATTTTAGGACCAGGACTTAAAATTTACCATGACCTATTTTTATAAATTGATAGTTTATTTGTGTTACAAAAATGGGATAACTGGAGGCTTACTGTAAGTGTTGGAGATAATTGGAAAGGCATGATAAAGTGCTGCTTCATATCTCCCAAAAGGAGTCCGTCCTGCCTCGTGTCAGTGAATGCTACTCATCTGCTTAAGCTCACCAGCGTCTCTAAGTACCCAAATATGTTGGAGCTTAATGAGCAGGAGGCTTCTGCTCTGGTATTTTGATAAACCAAACTTAGAAGCATATAGTAGCTATACCTTGATGTGTTTGTTAAACAAAGTAGTTTCATAACTGTATGAAGAGAGAAGATTTTTTTTGCACATATTCTATGAAGGGTAAGTTATTTGTGAGCATACGAAATTATACATTTTTATTTCATATTTGTTAATTTCTATTATACTTGAGGTGGCACAGTTTGGTTGTGACTAGTGATATGAAGCAAGTCTATATAAAATAATAAGCCAGTGGAGAAAGAGCTAAGCTGCATAGAAAGCTGTTTAGTTAATAAATTTTATTTATTGGGAATAAGCTCAAATTGCAATAACTGTGCTGTGTTATTTATGATTCTCAGAATTGCCATTTTGAGAGAGAGAATAAAAATAATCCAGCCAAGTAGGTCTGTGCCTGATCACAGACTGTAAACTGTTCACACTAGGAGGGCATGCACAGCATGCTTCAAGGGGAAATGGATCTTGTAGAAAGTAAATAATTTGTAAAACAGACTTATTTAATTTTTGAAACTCTAGACTTGTGTAAAAAAATAAATCAATCCTATTTTCGATGCTGGGATAGACAATAGACGTGGTGATTATTTTTGTGCATTAGTCTTGTTTATTTATTTGCATTTCTTCTTTCGACCCATTCCAAAGTTTTATGTAATCAGTGGTGTAATGGTTTGCAAGTTATTAAAAGTGTAGCAATATGGAATATTTTAATTTGTCAGGTTTTCTCACAGTGAAGAGTTTGTGGCTGGATAGATGCTGAATGTGGGCAGGCGCTTAACAAGTTTTAGGTACAGCTCTGCTGATGCATCTCACTACTGACCTGTAGCATTCCCAGCTAATCTGGTCCTGGGTCTCTTGGACAGTGAGTGCAAACTATGCAGAGTTGTGACAATTTCCGTTAGCAAGTCAGTGGGTAAATCCAGTTTTCCTGAGTTAGCCATGATATATCTCTAAACATCAAGAGATGTTTAAATATCTCTTGAATGTGGACATCAAGAGATATTTAAACATCATAAGGTTAGTTGTTAAACATTGGTAGAACAAGGGGAAATGGTTCCAAACTGGAACATAGAAAGTTCCATCTTAATATAAGGAAGAACTTTTTCCCTGTGAGGGTGACAGAGCACTGGAACAGGCTGCCCAGAGAGCTTGTGGAGTATCCTCCTCTGCAGACATTCAAGACCAATCTGGACATGTTCCTATATGATCTAGTCTAGATGGTCCTGCTCACGCAGGGGTGTTGGACTGGATGATCTTTTGAAGTCTCTTCCAGCTCCTAATATTCTGTGATTCTGTGATTTGTAAAAGTTTGGAGGTTTTTTAGGTGTTCGGTTTTTGTTGTTGTTTTTTTTTTTTTTTTTTACTGTGAAACTGTAGTTTCACTCCTGTGGGGTTTTTTTTTTATAACTAAAGGTTGAGGTGGTGGTTTGGTTTTTTTTTTCTATTTAAATTAAAATTTATATTACTTTGTAACAACATGAGACTATGAGCCAAGTTTTTAGGAAATCTACCTAAAAGAGACATCTGAACAAAGGCATACATCAAAATAAAATTAAAAGTGTTGGTGTTAAGAAAACAAGAGGATGTTCACACCCTACCCTATGAAATTAAAACTTGTTTGATATGCAGGCTCACGAACTACATTGCTGTGTAAATTTAACTATTTCAAGAAGTTACCAGATACTAGATGGAGAAAAAAAATAAAGTGCATGCATATATTGAAAATACACAGGTACCTATCCCCTGGAACTTACAGATTATGTGTTTTCAGGTTGTTAGGTAACATAATGAAGCAGTGGCACTCAGTGGGAGCGTGTGATGCCTTTGGGTGAACCATTTTCCTGGCACCTCTTGTGTTGGCCAGCAGGCGCTCTATGTGTCTTGGCAAATGTGCAAGTGTTGTGCAAAAATCTCTCTTTAGCTTGGAGGTAGAGATTCACCCTCCTGTTTGCGTGTTTTCTAATGCTTTCCACATCTGCTGCAGTGAAATAGGAAAGGGTTTGATGAGTCACACCGAGCAAGTCGCCATAGCTGGAGCATGCCAGCGCTGGCCACTGCCCAGCTGTGGAGAGGACTCAGAGACATACCCACCTCCATGTCTGCAAAACACTGCTGCCCCTCAGCAGATATTCTTGACTGCATCTAAAAAGCGCTATGTCTCAAACAAGTCCTCTAAAAATTGCTTATTGAGTTTAAAGCCAGGTCCTCTGCAGAGGAAACTCCTTTCTAATTAGTTCCCCAGACACTTTTTTAAACGGCTTCTTTGCAATTAAGGAAAATATTTCCTGGGTCATTATCTTTTCATAAATGAACTCATGGCCTAGCAAATATTTTCTGTAAGGAGACCCAAGATGCTCAAGGATTCTGTGACATATCTAATCTGTGATTATTCTTAATTTACTGCTTCCAAAATTTGCAGGCCCGTATCACTAGCAAATAATTGGTTTAATTTTCCTTCCTTTCAGAGAAATAAAAAAGTAAAATTTCCATTTATTCACAGTGATTAATGTTTTGATTCAGTGGTCTGTATAAAACTTTGCCAATAGCTTGGCATGTGTTTGAAGTGCATTTTGGGACTGGGTAATGTTAGTCGGCTCTTAGTGGTCTCAGCAGACTTGGAAATATCTATTGCATATCACAGAAGTGAGCAGCAGTGAAATTTTCTTCTCTTAGAGCAGCAGCTCATAATCAGCTTTGTTGAAATCTTACTTGCAGCATGTTGCCTTTTTCAGTTTTCTTGCAGAATCACTTTGCTTAAACTTATTTTCCTCTGATGCCATGATGCAGCACCTCATAGATCAGGAAATGTGTTTGACCACTGGTTCCTTGAAGGAAGGTCATTGCTCCCAAAAGCGGTGATACTCTGCTGAGAAGTTGGCTTCACAAAAGTCTCAAGACCTTCAGGGCAGCCGCTGACCTATAGAAGCCCCCAGGCAGAGCCAGAGGAGGACAATGCCTAGCAACTTAGTAATGCTAGAGACATCTCTTTTAGAGGCTCTCAGACGGCATATGCAAAACAAATGCTTACCTGATGTAGTGAAAATCTGATAAATCCATTTGACAGACTCTTACAGAACAAAGGTACTCGGCAGGAACCATTCTGAATCAGATCTGTTAATTATAGCGTGACTTCTCTTCTGCCATATGTCAGCTATCAGAGCAGTCACCACTCTCATTTTCCCCTACCTGTGCATGTACCTGACTTTTGTTTAGAAGAGTAGAGCTTTCTTACCCAAGTGAATTAAGTAAATGGTCTCTTTCTTGTTAGGTAATATACCGTGTAAGTCAAACACTAATAACCCGTGCCATAATTTTTATTCAATCTGTCTGTCTGGGTATACGAGGACTGCCTGTCTAGAGATGGTGTAGGATTGCTGGAGTAGGAATATGTGTGCAACACATGAACAAAAATCATAATCTCTGGCAATACAGATGTAGCGCCCTTGATGCTGAACAATAAACCCACCCACACCAGTTCTGGGGAGGGAATTGGTGTGGGCATTTTTATTGCTGCCTCTGTTTAGGCAATGGTAGCTATACAGCAGTAGAGCTCTAGGTGCCAACTGACCATACATGAAACAATTGTACTGTACAAAAATTAATTAAAAGACAACCTTGTCCTATGTGCTTTGCAGCCCAGGGCATTGAAAAAGACCAGTATCCAGAATTAATGTTAGGTACTGTGAGTAATCTTATGACTTTGAATGGAGTTAAATAACTGTTTTTTTTATATATGTACTGAATTGTCCAAAAAGAAAACCCCAAAACCAGTCTTTCAGCTCTCCTGAGAATAGTCATACATTTGGATAACATTTAGTGAGATTTCCAGAATGTTTTGAGGAGAGCTAAATTTATGTATGAGAAAAGGAGGAGGCCATGTTAGGGGTGGTAGAAACCACTCTCCTACTTAGCAAATAGTTTTTGTCTCTCTGGGTCTTCCTCAAGATCAATGATCAGCCGATATTTCCTTCCATTAGATGGCAGTGGTGTGATATGTGGCTTCTCTGGACCCCCAAATTACAGGTTTGATTAAAAAAATTACAAATGGCGAATCAGTTTTTCTTTCACTAAAAAAAAAGTTATCTCTTAGTTTCTAATTTCAGAGTCTCCAACCTTTGAAATTTTATTTGTGCAGAAATTTACAACTTACCTGCCAGTTTCAAGCCAATGCCCCAGAAGGCCGAGGCTTGGAAACACAACCCAGTTTTAACATTTCTGCAAATGGGCAGCTGCGTGCAGTGGGGACTTGGGGCTCCCGTGTGAGGAAATGCAGGGTGGATTTAGTTTTACTCCACCGAAGGTAACCACAGTAAATCACCACTTGCTCATCCATGGTGGAGCCAGAGCTTGTGCTGGTTTTACCCGACAAGGCATGTAGGAGGCAGGTATGGGTGTTGGAGGGGAGTGTGAAAGCAGTGAGGAATGCTTGGGGTGTGGGGTGCTGAGTCATTGCAGCAACTTGTAACGTCACAGCTGGGCTAAGACGAGAAACAAGAAATACACGTGGTTCAAATGTGTAAGACGACACGCTTTGATCACTTTATTGTTCTTATAATATTCTGTTTAATCTGAAGAAGGAGGAAAAAAATATTATTTTTTTTTTCCTGTGATCTCTTTCAGCTGCCTTTCCTTGTTGCTTACGGTAGTGGTGTTGTTAATTAAATTATTAAATATGGAGCAGTAAACACCATTTATTTTAAAATGTGTTAAAATGGACTTGTTGCCCTTTATGCTTTTTTTAATAATTGAATATTTTTCCTAAGATGTCTGCTTTCAGACCAAAGGTTGCAGCCAGGAGATGGGGGTAAATGCGACCTCCAATTAAACGCATGTTATCTCTGTGTTAATTGCCAGCATTTTTAACTAACCAAGCATGTCATTCTGCAGAAAGTAAAGGTTTTTGTGGTCAACCTTTAGTCGTGAAACAGCAAGGAAAAGTCTGAGTGACCTGGTTTGCCTGAGGTATCTTGGTTGCTCTTGTCAGTCACTTCAGCTCAGAGTAAATTGCGGGGTATATTCCACATAATTGATGGAATGTATCTCAAAAAAAAACAAACCTTAAAAACTGACAAAAAAAATCTGTGTTCAAAATTTTGGTGTTTATTTTTTATTTATTTGTTGCACTTTTCATTAGTAGTTATTTCTTTTTTAATAAAACCATGTTTATTTGTTAGGGTTTTTATTTTCAGGGAAGAAATTCACAGAACAGGCATTAAATATGCCTTGAGTTTTGGAGACACATACATATTTATCAGTTTGGGCGAATGTGAGTGTTTATATCTGAAAGAATTGCATAGCTGCTGCTTGCCATGCTCTGCTTTCTTAGACTGTTACTGTACAAGCATTGGAATAGTTACACCTAAAAAAAAAAAAAGGGTGCATGCCATGCAACAAATCCTCCTGAGGCTGCTGGGATTAGTCAGTCTCTGGTTTGACACTCTGCTGTGTTTTCTCTAGTGTCTAGTAATGAGATTGAGTTTTTGGAACTTAAAGTGTTTGAGATTTGCTGCTGCTGTCTATTTTGTTTGGGTAGGCTCAGTCGGTTCAAAAGTTACGGAGAAGGAGGGGCTGACAGGGAAATACATGTAGATATTTCTGCTGTATATTCCTTGCATTGCTTTTTGCTCTTTTTGTAATCATACCTTGAATTCATTTTGTCTTTTTGAGCAAATATGGAGCTGACATTTCTATGGACCGTTCAAAGGGCATAATTTTGTAATGTGAAACTGGAATTGTTTTCTCCTGTGTGCTTGCTGCATTGATCTACATTCAATTTCTTCTTCTGCTTTATTAGTTACTTAGTTTAATGGGATCCTTCTGCAGTTATTCAAAGCTACCCCCTTTTTTTTTTTTTATCCTGAATAATCTTGTCACCTCACTGCTCAGCCTTTTCTTGCCATTTCGAACCAGGTTGTGCAGTGTGGGTCCCAGCAAAGCTCCGCTGTTGGGGAAGTCCACTGGTGCTGTTCTCCTGTTGTAAGAAAGAACTTGCCCTCTCACCTCTGGTTTTAAAAAAAAACCAATTGTTTATCCAAGGACTTTCTCTCTTTAAGCCATGGCTGCTTAGTTTCCTAAGAAATCTTTTGTGGGGGCCTTGTCAAATGCCTTTGGGAGATCCAAGCAGACTATATATGCCAGATCACCCTTATCCACAGTCATCTTGACCTTTTCAAAGAGCTCCAGTGGGTCTGTGAGGCAAACCTACAAAAGTCAGGTTAACTCTTTCCACATATTGGATTTCCACTGGCCTTACTCTGTTACTGTAATTTAGTATCTGGTAATTTGCTGCCAGGTCCATAGACCTGTAGGTGCTCAGATCTCACCTGGGATCTTTTTAGAATATTTCTGCCATATGTGCCACCTCCCTTCTGGTCCTCAGGTATGAAATCAGTTCTAGAAAAGAAGCTGCACACCACTTGTTAGCATATGTAGTCAGCTATTGCATCCTGGAGCTCTTTTCAAGCAGGAGTGTGAAGACCATCTGTTGTTGCAGTTTGTTAGTGTTCACTTTTTTCAATTTGTCCCATAACCTCCTCTGTGGTCATTTCAAATTAAGAGTTGCATCTGTTCTTCTGGGCTTCCTAAAGCAGCTGCTCTCTGAAACAGCACCTTAAAATGTGATCTTTGCATTATATCCCATTTTGCCCAATCTGTGCAGGGATAATTAAAGTCCCCTATGAGCGCTCCGCTCGCTTTCTGCCCTTAGTGCTTTTCTGCATCTTCCTCTAGCGTCGCAGCCGGCGTTGCCATCCTGGCAGGACAGCCAGCAGTGCGGAGGAAGCTCTTCAGTAATGCAGATTAACCGTTCTCCATGGCTAGGGCTGGGATTTCAGTTCTTGCAGGTTCTAGTTCCTTGCTGCTGCGCTCAGCCTGATCGTTTGTCCAGTACCAGCACAGCCTGCTCTGTGCCACGCATGTGACACCTTACTCTTACGGTGGCCCACTCATGACTTCGCTTTCACTGTCTTTCTAATACTTGAGCGTTTTCTTAGTGTAATTTCTATTCCTGTTCACCCATCTTATTTCTTAGGCTTAAAACATTTAGGCAGCTGCTACTAATGTTTCAGTTGTGTTGCCGGCACTGCATTTGAGTGACTCTGGTTGCTTTCCACCCCACTATGCTTATGCTCCCTGGCCTCTTGTTTTGTTTGCAAGAGGGAGAGCTGTAGGGATCACCCTCTGAGGTTCTCCAAGGTTGCCATCTGTTTGCCTGATGAGAGAGATAGAGTGCTGTCACGGCTCCAACCTGTTCCTTCCTTCTGGTTTGCTCCAAGTTCCAGAGGGACACTTCCAGTGACAGAATATGCAAAGTTGGTACTTCTCAACAGGGAAGATCCAGCACTGGAGCACATCCTGCTTCACCACCTGAATGCTGTCTTGAGCTGCTGGCAGACCTAATGGACTTGGGCAGTGCTGAAATGTCCTCTGTGAACCTCTCCACCTATCCCTTTGCAGGGTTTGGCTCAATGGCTTAGAACTGATGTCGCTGAAGGTTCAGCTCCTGAATTTATTGTTCTTATCCAGTCCCACACTATGCTGTCCTGCTCTTAGGAACCAGACTCTCCTGCTGAAGACAAGTTTTCTGTACAATGCAATCAGGTGTGCAGTTCTCCCATGGGGGAGACAGAAATCATAGTTGGCATAGTAAATTGGATAGTAACCATGTTGTTTTCTTCTCCTTGAGTGTTTTATAAGGTTGTTCCTTCTGCTGCTTTCTATCCCATGTAACCTGTTTGACTTACCCTCTGGTTGCTGCCCTAAAGACAAAAGTTAGAGTTGTCTCCTTCCATGCAGTCAAACTTGTGCTTTTATGATTTCAGCTGTTCTTGGGAGGGTTGGTGCTCTTCTTACTCAGAAGAGTGTAGAAGGGTGTGGGAATAATGGAAGATGTAGTATTTAAGAGAGCGTTTAGAAAATCAAAACAAAATAGGAAAGCCATTGATGATGAAGAAATCGGTGGCTGATTTTAGGTAGGGGAAAAAAAAAAGTGTGCAGAGTGCTGGCAGCAAGATTAAGGGGAGGGTAACTGGGCTGTGATTAAATTATGAGTGAAATATGGGTGAGAGTTTCTGACCACCACAGTAGCAAAGGTTTGGTACAGTAGGTGGAGAAAGTTCAGTTTATATGATGGGAGTTGTGGGATGAGGCTACTTGTAGAATTGTTGTAGAATTCATGAATGTGAGTTCAGAGCCAGGCAAAAATGATCAGAAGTAGCATCTTGGTGCATGATTTAATTCAGCTACTATGGTTGATACAGAATGATATAAATAGCTGCGCCTCCAGAAGGAGCACTGGGGAAGGAGTGGGGAGATGTGCTTCCTTTAGGGCTGCTCTCTTTGGGGCCACTGCAGATAATGTGGGCTCCAGTGGACACTCGCTTGGGGCTTTTGGGGCTGGAGCAGTCTACTTGGCTCTCTGACACCATTTTAAACAAGTCTGTCCCTGGAGGAGGCCTCCTGATGCAGGTCCTGGCTCTCGGGCTGAGGAGGGAGGCAGCTATCTCTCTCACCCTTAACTGTGTTGGGGTGCGTGGGGTTGTGTGTGTGTGAGCTGTGATGCTTTGCTGAAATGCTGGGGAGTGGGAGCTGGAGAAGTGAAGTGGGGATGTGTTATAGTTCATCTGCTTGTGAGTTATGTGCATGCTCACCAGTGTGAGGCCTAGGAAATGCCTCTAGGTTTGCACTTTAAAGAAGATAAAATAATTCCAAAATAACTTATGTCAAATTAACCTTTGAAAGCCCAGCCAGGTGAGTTTACTGTGTTTGGGGAGTGAGGATAAGGCGGAGGAGTGGCTATGAAATGCTCCTTTATTGTTCTGACTGAAAGCGGAGACTATCAGTCATTTCATATTAATAAGGCTTATAAGAAAATGAGATTTTCAGATTATGATTTTAAAACCCTGTGTTCCCACTGTGTTTTAAGGAAGAGTGGAAGCACATGTTGCCCACAGAGCTAAGTGAAACCAGAAATCTCATTTCAGTTTAGACAGTCTTTACTGACACTCTGCTCCTGGGTTTGGCATTCCTAGGAGGGAGAAAAGAAGTGGAATGTAAAAAGGGAGAAACTTTCCAGTCAACATTTGGTTTGAATTTACATATAACTTAAAAAAGTAAGGGGGAAAAAAAAGAAAAAGGAAAAAAAAAATACTGTTGTAATTCCAGTGTTGATCCACTTTATACTCAGAAACACTAGCTGTTCTGTAAGCCTCCCATACGCCTTTCATTCTATATGCTGCATTGATGTCTTTGCATTTTAATTTTGTTACAACTTAAATGGAGAAAACTTGCAATAGAAAAATGTTTGCATTGGCTTATGGAAAAGTGGTTGGCTATACTTCTTTTGTCAGTTAGATAGCTTCCCACATTCCTTCAGAAAACACAAATAAGATCTAATATTGCAGCTTATCTCCCCTCTAGGCCCACACTGTAGACTGCAGATCTAGGCTATGCTATTCATGTCATTTTAAGAAAATCTCAGAATTTGGGTGAAGAAAGACTTACCTTTTTAGACCTCAGTTGCTCTGTGCAGAGGAGTGTTATCGAGGAGCTTATGTGTTATCTAAATAGATAATGTGTGTTGAATTACTTTATTAGAAGTCGATTTATCATTCCATCTCACATAACACCTTGCATCATAATAATGTGAGACTAGCCAGTTGTGAGCATTTAGATGTAAGTTATACAAGTCACAATTCATAAATAATAAATAAAAATATGTTTTTGCTCTAGTGATAAACTTACCTAGAAAGAGCAATTTAATCATCAGTCACAAGATCAGTGTTGACATTTGAAGTTGACAGTAGAGTTCAACTCATTAATGTTTCCATTTTGCATGTGACTTTACTCTGCTTTCTGAGTTTTCTGAAGGCAGAAAGGGCCACCTCAGGGTGTGGAGGCTTAGCACGAGAGGAGCGCTGGAGCACAGTGCTGGAGAAGGCCTTGAGTCTCACTGAAATCAATCTTCAGAAAGAGCGTGGCAGCTCTGATGCAACCTTGTGCTTCCAAGTTAATTTTAGGACAAATAGCTCGCAATAACAGGACCCACGAATGCTGCTGTTCATACTGAGCCTTACGCCTCAGTATTTTGTTTTATAGTACTGTCAGAAATACCACAGGCCCGAGGACAGATTTGAAAATCTTCTCTACTCTTTTGTGATGATGTAAAGGTAGTGTTCCCAGGTCTGATGTACTTGAAATGAATTTGGTCATTATGGCTAGCTTGCATGTCAAAAACGTGATCTCTATTATTTCAGTAAAAGAGTGACTAAATGTTTAAGATACTAGCCTCAAGCAGCAAGTGTAACACTCGGAGAGGACAATAGACTCCTGGATTTATGTTGGCTGGCCTGCATGCTTGTTTTAAACATGCTATTTGGATCCTCTGGATCACTCTACAGATTTGGGGCTAAATCTTAAAATATTTGTCAATTGGTCTTGGAAAGCAATGCCCGGAGGTGTGCAATGTATTATGCTTACGTGCCTCAAAGTCTGTGTTACTCCTGGGAAAACAATGCATTTCTCCTTCTGATAAATGCTTGCTTGTTCTGCTTACACTACTGCTACAGGGACTGATCTGTGGGCTAGCTGCCCACAGATCAGTCCCTGTGATTTGAGTACATTTAGTGGATTATTTTGATGCTCAGTTTTGCAAGCTCTTGCTTCTATGCATATGAGTGTGAGTAGTTCTTTTAATTATTAAATGAAGCTGCGAGACGAGTAACAACTTTTGGAAAGCTCAGAGTTAATGCAGAGGAGAAGAGGACCTTCTGCTTTGCAAGATTCTGGGAGGAAAGAAAGTATTTTACACCAACTGGCAAAGATCTTACAGGGCACACTTCCAAACCTTCAGAAAAAGTTTCCCACAAAGACTTTTTTTTTTTAAAGTCATGCTGCAGGAATTAAGTTGAAGATATCGCTGACCGAAAGGACATTTTTTCTGAATGAGCCGAGAACCAAAGGAAATGACTCTGGGGTTTGAAATCCTTTTATTTCCTCTGTGGAAGATATCGGTGCAGCTGAAATGAAGCATTCTGGCTGGCTCCAAGCCAAACTTTATGGGAACTGAGATTAGGAAGTTCTGTGGTCAAAATAGCCATTGAACAAATTGCTTCCAGTTTAAAGCCTCAAATTTCCTGATAAAGCTGCAGCATTTAACCCTTCCTCTCGTTTCCACTTGGGTGAACGACCTGCCCGTTATTAGACACAAATTGTTTATCCAGTTGTGGCCCCTGCAGTGCGCTCAGAATTGCCTGCAAAGCATTTGTTGATTTTTACTTTTATGTGAAATAGGCAGAGCAAAACTCAGAAAAGTATTAGAACAGGCTCAGGTAATGTTTCCCACTTAAAATAGCAGAAAAATTGCTGCAAACAAGAAATCAGATTGCCAACTGCGCTGTGGCGCTTTCATCTTGCAGCCCTTTTTGAAGGGATGCTTTGTTTTGATTTACAGTGGGGTTAGCTGGCTTGCTTGGCCCTCGTGAACTAAATGAAGAGGTAGCAGCAGTATCGGTCGTGCTTCTGAACTGTCCTATGTACTCCAGAAAGTGCTAAAAAGCAGTGCGGTGTGACTGGAGCCTGGCCTCTGAATGCTGTGGTGTGGGTTAGCTAATCGCCAAATTCAAAGTACTTGAATTGGAAGAATGAAATTCTACTTTCTCCTTCATGGAATTCCTTGTGTAAGAGTGTCAGTGCTGGAATTGGGGACAGAGTATGGATGTGTCCTTACCCCTCCGTGCGGGGGCTGGCTGCTGTGCCGCCTACCTGCGTGCCCATCCCGTGTCCACATGCCCATCTCTTCTCTGTGCCAGCAGCGCTTCAAAGCAGAGCTTGTCCGATGTGGGTGCAGGCTGTGTTTTGGGCAGCTCTTGAAGAGGATGTTGGTAATTGTACTGCAGTCGTGGAGATGTGACAGGATGTGGCCGCATCCACTCTTCCTGTCCCCACCAGCACTCTTTTACTTCCCAAAGCGTACATGCCTTTGTGCATACTCTGTATGTCATGTGTTAATGCCTTTGTGCAACCTAAATTTAAAAGTCCTAAATATTAGGCAGGTGTTTCTATCATTTCACCTGAGAGACTAATTCCCGAAATAATAAAACTCATTATTAGTAAGTTTTTTTTCTTTATACTCAGCCTAAATTTTGCTTTTTCTAATTTAATCCCACAACTCTTCATTATCCCTCCTCCCCTACCTCTGGGCACCATGCTAATTAATTCATCTCCCTCTTTGGTTTTTGCTTTTTACCCTTCAATATTATAGTTCAATGTTAAAATGCATTCTGCTTTTCTGGTGTTTACTCAACCCAACAGATATATTTTAGCGCCAGCAATCTTTCCTTGTAAAACTATTCCTGCTGACCTCTATTCAATGTTATTGTTCATCAGTGAACAAACCCTCTGGTTTGTTTACAAATAGCCGGTATCAAAGTGATCAGAACAAGATGCATTACCCCAGGTAAGTGTGTGAGTGGCATTAGAAGCTGTAAATTTATATATCGGTGCCCCTAAATAATTTTTATGTGCTTTCTCTTGGCTGGGTTTGGTGGGGAATTTTTTGGAGGATTTTTTTTTTTTTTGGGTGGGGGTGTTAGGGTTTTTTCTTATTTGTTTGGGGTTTTTTGTTGTTTGTGGGTTTTTTGGTTTTGTTTTGATTAGCTAGGGGTTTTTTTTAGATTAATTGCAGATTTTATGATCAATTTCAAAATCAAATCAAACCAGAAACTCATGCTTCTTAAATGTACTTAGGAAGTCTTATTTAATAAATAATTTGGGCATACGTGACTTTAATAATTTGATGATTTTCAGACTGTGTTATACATGTGGTGACATGGCATAAAACTTTCCAGAAGCTCAATTTGCATGTGTCTCAGCGCTATTTCTGGAATGATTTCTAAATATTGTGAAGGCCCTTCTTTCCTTTTCTGCCCTTTGTTGGTAATGCAAATATTCAGACTCTTGTTACTTAGTGACATCCTCTCATGTATTTGGAGACATGTGTCACATCTGTCCTCCCTCATATTTTTTTTTCTTTTTATCATTTCTGTCCTAGATGTAATATGCCAGTGCAGGTAAACTTAAGCAAGTCACTAATGAAACAAATGCTTTGTCTGGCATTGGTCGTCTGAAGCTTGACCATCATTCCTTTTCTTCCTTCTTCCAAAAAAAGCAGCTATGATAATTTTTCCATTCAAAAGTCTGCCCTCCTGTTACATGGGCAGCACAATACCATCATGTATTACAACTCATTCTAAAAATAAACACACACCACCCCCCCCCAAATAAAACAACTTAAACCCAAGTCCCAGACAATGAGCAAATAAAAACTGGAAAGATCACATCCTTATGATCTGGCAAATATGGTGTATACCACCACAAAATTGTCAGAATGATGTGAGCTTTGCCTGGAAAGAAACAAATCACTTCAGAGTCTGTCTGTTAGTATACGTTGGCCAACTCCTTCTGCAAAAAGTCCTGTAAATGGTTGCTTGGAAGTTCCACAGAGGTTTATTTTTCTGTTAATTGTTCTATCTAAATATTTTCTGTGTTTTTCTGTCACATGACAAAGAGGAAGTGCTCTCTGCACCATGTCCTGTGTAAGATTGATTACGAGGAAGAGCCAAGCTGTGTGAAAGCATTGATGATGTTACTTGGCCTGAGGAAAATTGCCATAGCCCAATAATAAATGCTAAGCAAGGAAATTAAGAGTAAGGGTACTCTGAAGTCATGCATTTTTAGTCCTTACCTTAGAGATGATGGAAGACTCCTAATTCTTGTACTAGGAGCAACTCGTAAGCTCAAACTGAAGAACCATCATGAATCACAGACCACTCTTAGCTTGAGAGTTTGTAGTTAATAGGCATGTGAAGGAGTTTTGCAGCATCTGTATCAGCATCAGTCAGAACTTTTTGATCCTTAAAATAGTTTAATGAATTTAAGATCTTTTCACAGGAGGTCTGTTACTCTATTTTGGTATTCTTGTCCGGAAACTGAAGCTACAGGAGGAGGGAGGGAGAGCTTGTCTTTTATCCACAGTTACAGAGGGAAATGTTGGCAAGGCAAGGGTTAAACCTTCTGAGTTTTCTTTTCTGTCCCATGTGCATCTCTCAAAACTCTTTACCAGTGTCTCCCAAAGGTAAAGAATTCATAAAAACCATTTAGACCAGAAAAAAAGATGGCATTGATTGGTGTAATTAAGACAGCCAAAACACAGAGTTCTGGCAAGTGAAATATAATTACTGAAAGATACAGTCTCCATTTTAAAATCCTGTGCAGTAAACCCAAATTTAAAAGTGGAGATGGCCCCATTAAGTCTATGGTTTTTGTACTGCACAGTTGTAGGAATGGTACTTATTTCCGGCCACGCAAGCTACCAGAGGAACTGTGAAAATTCAGAATTCATCTGGTAAAGCAATGCAGCAATACCCCTCCTGCAGATAATAGCAACAGCGAGTCAGGAAATAAAAATGTAGTAGTAGTGCTGGATAAACACTCGAAGATATATGCCCATCCATATGCTTTGGAATTGATACTGAGCTTGTTGTGGTCATTCTCCATTAATATTTCTATGCATTGAGTTTCACTGCTGTCAGTGTTCACAGAAAGCACCATTTAGATTTGTGAGAGACATGTTTTAGTCTTAAGGTGAGCGGAGTCTTCCGTCAGTATTTGCCATCAGAAAGCAGGAGCCTAGTCACGGTACTTTAATGTTTTAAATGTAAACTGGATGAGCTCAGCACTTCCTTTTTTCTGGAATCAGAAGAACTGCTGCATGTAATATTACACAATGACAGGTTTTTGATAGTTAAAAAATTTAGACAACTGTATTTCCTTTTAAGTGATTGTCTGGCATGCCTGTGTTGTTCTTGGAAGAGCTTAAATGTGTATATATGTGTGATGTAAAAATGTACATAAAACTGATATTTCGGTAGGTTGCTTTCTTGCCTAATATCAAAATAGCATCATAGCAAATGCCTATAAATTATTTATTAATATTAAAAATACATGACTTCCGTAGATCCCTTAATTTAAAGAAAAATGGGTTTCTTCGAACTGGACATTTTAGGGCTGAGCTTGAAGAAACTAGCACGAAAACTTCTGGAGACACATTGGTGCTTATTTATTTACAGATCTGGTGGTACATTTTTCTGATTTGTAAACACTCTTGAAAAATCTTGAATTTTCATTTGAACATTTGGTAGTAAAAAAAAGTTCTGTAAAGTATTGCTTTCCTGAGTGGTTGAAATCACCATGTGGGGCAGTTGTGTGCATGGGGAAAACTAGCTGTATAACTGTTGTGATTGAATATGGGAGGCATAAACTCAACCTACGAGTATCTTCTTGACAGCCCCATCTTTTCAAAAGTGCAGACTTTGCAGCAATTCCCATCAGTCTAACTTGAGTTTCTCCCTCCTCTTACTTTTTTCTTTTTTTTATTTTTTTTATTATTACTCTTGATCTTATTTCCTAAGCTGTTGTTGCAAGCAAAGCTAACACAGCTGAATCCCACAGGCATCTCTGTCCCCATGTTCATGGCTTCTAAATTGCTATTTCTTGACTGATAACTCTTTTTCTTCAAACCACCCAGGCAGAGGTATTGCCAGAGGAAGTCAGGAGTCATTCTTCCAGTGTCATTACTTACTACGTTGTCATGAAACTTGTTTGGTGGTAGTGAGCCCCTTGGTGCTTAGAGTTGTATGATCCTGCAGAGGGATGGATGCAGAGCTGGTGCCGCCACCTTTCATAGTAAAGAATTAGAAGTGACAGCCAGCGCTTCCCTTGACTGACTTTAAACAATTGCTATCAAAATCAGTGGAGTCGTGCTGCATTCAGTCATTTTGTGCAGTAATGTATGCTAACCCCAGAGATGGGGTAGAGGAGATGTTTTTTTATATTCATTGGGCTGTGTAGTTGGGAACCTGCTAGTCACGTGTCTCCCATGCTGTTATTTCCACTAATATTCTTCATGTCAAAGCTTGTTCCAAATGCCTGAAGAACTGGGGGAGAGGGGGATGAAATTCTCTTTGTGGCACTCTCTACATATTTTTTTTTGAGTGACAGGTTGCTTAACTTCTCTCTGCTTCAGTGTTTCCCCATCTGGTATAAATGAGGATTATCTGTCTATCTCTGATTCCTCCATGGCTTGCATCACTGAAGTACCTCATAGTCTGAGTGCCTCATAGTCCTGGATATATTTGATCTCCTCACACCCCAGGATGTGGGAGAACTACCATTAATCCCATTTTACAGAATTTTAAGAAAAGTGTGTGGTAGAGCGGATTTTCCAGGTCATTGTTTCCTGTGAGACACTTTTTCCCTATGGTTGACCACATCTAATACCCAGAGAAGACAGAGAATGTTGGAAGTAACATTTGCTTTTTATTATCCACGTGGGTGAACACATCAGTTGGGTAGCCGAGTTTGCTATATCGGAACCTATGGTATATCATAGCCAAGATAAGCCCCACTTACATTGTTTCAGGACAGTCTCTCAGTAAACAGGCCGTGACAGTGGCCACACCACTGGCACTTGTCAAGGAACTGTAGGTTTTCCTAATCTGATTAGACCTGGGTGGCTGAAGGTACCACAGCTGAGCCACTGCATTTCCTGGGCTAAAGAAGACCAAGACCAGAGTGAAGATAACCTTTCCTTTTTGTCAGGGGAGAGGTGCCTAGCATAAGGATGGGAATATATGACCAGGTATTTGCAATGTTTTAAAATATACTCAATCTTGTGCTTAATACGAATTTAGTAATTAGTAATGAAAACCATGTGTCGGATAAAGTATCTTGAATTTGGGATGCATGCATTTGACATGCTTTACAGCACAGAGGGGGCTCATGTGTTGATATTACAAACTTACAGGAAAGATTGCTGTCTTTGTGGTTGGAGTTGATGCCTTTCTTTCTCAAACAAATTGTCTTGGTAGATGTCTACACAGGAATGGACTTGCCCTGGTTCTCTTAGCAAGCTGTGAAGGAACTGTGGGACAGGAGCCCCAAGCACAGTGAGGACTGCCCTGAGAAGTGTTGGAGATACTTCCAGTTCTGCAGAGAAACAGGATCTGAACTGGGCTCAGCCTTGCAGCCCTCTTTTTTTTTTTCTCTTTTTTTTTAAACTTTAACCACCAGATTTCTTTTGCTTCTCACACACTGCAAGACAGGACAAACCCCCAGTACAAGCTGTGATCAGAGGGAGTCCCAAAATATCTGTACAAAACAGTCATATGAAGCACAGGCCCTCATTCAGTAACACCAGCGTCTTTCACTTCCTAACATGTGGGGATGGTTCAGGACAATAGCACTCAGCATTTGTTGCTCTTTTCTCCCCTCCGTCAGATCTCTCGGCAGGCGACCAGCACTATGACTTGCTCTTAGTCTTTCTTTTCAAGACCTTCATGACTTGTGGGATGTGTATCTTTTGAAGGTACCTGTACTTGGCACTCTTCAGATTTTGCCGCAAAATAGAAATCAGTGAAATCCATCACACTGCTTAGTGTACACTTGCATTTGAAGGGGCTGTTTGCTCTGTGTTAATGCAGAACATTTTGGAATGTGTGTTTGCATAGATTTTACTATTATAATTATTTTTATTTATCTTTAGTAAAGCCTAGGAGAGATTTTGGAGTCGCCTGGGATACAGAGCTGGGGCGTATGCCTGTTACTTTCACATTGCCCAAGGTGTATCCGAAAGAAGGTACTCCAGTTCAGCGATCACTATTTTTGTCCTTGCTCAGGGTGATGCACACACACATCTGAGTCTCTTGTGGTGTCCGCACAGGGTGATCCTAGGGCATGGAAGGATGAGTGTTTTCAGGGCCCCAATTTACTCCTAAGGCTTTGCAGTGTGCGTGCTGTGGGCTGGTGCTCAGTCTTCATTTCCTCCCTCCTGCTAGAGCCAAGGACAAACTCCTATCTCTCAATACATTAAACCTGTCAATGTTTGACATGAGCAGCCAAAAGATTGATGAATGGAATGTGAAGCAGCTTGGTTTGGGTGTGTGTTATTTTGTTATTGATAGGCCACCAATTTTTTTTTAACAACAAAAACCTGCTTCAAAGGTGTCCTTCCGGTGGTTATTGAAGGTGTTTTAAAAGAGAAAAACAAGTTTTGTCATGAACACTCATACTGACTCATCCTGTGGGTCCCCCCGTTCCTGTGCAGACCTGTAGATCTCCATCCCTAACAACTTCTAACAAATGTTCTGGAGATTTGACATTGGCGTTTCCAGTAGATCTAGAAATTTTTTTTACTAGGCAGTGGTATATTGTTGGGTGGACAGGGATATGGTGCCTTGCTCTGAAGCATGAGAGGAGCCTCACCCAGGATTAGGGCTAGAAATCAAGGCATGGAAGTATCATTCCAAGACTGAGTTGGGATTCTCTGTTGGTCCGCATCCTACACTTTGCTCTGCAGAAGTGAGTACTTGGCTGCATTCTAAGGTGCAGGGTATATAACTGGCTCCCTTCTTCGCTAACCTACTCCCTCACTGACCCCTCCTTTTTGCTCTGTTAAACCCTTCCTGCTTTGACTGAGAAGGCGGCCAGCTTTGGCTGAAATGCTACCAAATCTCCTCTCCTTCAGAAAGGCCTTCTTAAACAGCAGCCTAGAATCCTGTACCTGCAATGATCTTTCCAGCCATCTACCTCTGTATAAGCCTTATATGTTCTAATGATTCAATGCTATATTTTCATCTGAAATGGTGTGTAAGGGTTGAGATTGTGGTGCTGCTGACAAATGTATCAGGAGTAGGCTGTTCTTGACTATCAAATCTCTTTAAATATCTTCTCTTGCTAGTGGCGATAATTAATAATTAGGAAGGGGAAAATCTATTTTTTATGTATTTATTTGGCAGGAAGCTTTTTCTAGGAAGATAAGTAAATGCCAAAGGAACAGTGGGTTGAAAAATGTTGTGCAAAGTTTATGTAAACAAATTATGCGAAGATAAACAAAAAAATCCAGAGTGTGGGCTTTTGGCTCTTGATTAATGAGCTTTTCCGGTGTTTTGCTGGACAGGATCACTCAGTTACACCATGCTGTGTGCAAAAACCTTCTAAAGCTTTGTGCATCTGTTTCTGGAAATCTCTCACCCAAGATATGTTTTTATTTAAAAATCCTGATGTGTATCCGTAAGTGCAGTGGGCAAGTAGGTCTTGTTGTAATGTTGGGGTCACTGGAATCACACCAGAGGAGACTTTGGTCCCAGTATCCTTTCTCTTGCAGATGGCCACCCAAGTGCAGTAGCAGCATATTCATAAGCACGGATGTTTGTTTTCATCTGTTATTTTGGGTAAGCCCAACAATCCTTGAACTCATAGTGTGGTTGTGTGACAGTCTGGGGCAAATGTTCCATGTTAAAAGGTGATGTAGGCAATAGAGAGCAATCACATCACTGTTTGCAACATAAGGCAAACAGATTCCTCTCTTAACATTGCAAGAGAAAAGGATTTTTTTTTTCTTTTAAATCTCTTTAAATCTCCAGGACTGTTGTCAGAAACTACACATTGCTCTTGCTCTTAGGATCAACAGACAAACTGTTCAGTGGGAAAGATTTCTATTTACCTGTTGTTTTAAACCACAGACTTTTTTTTTAGTGCAATGAGAACTCATGTATAATAAACGGGATGAAACCTAGGGGAAAGAAGAGACTTCTGTGATTAATCGGGATGTTATAATTGCATACAGCAAATATGTATGTTTAGTAAGTTTTGGAACCCAGAATCTAGTGGCAAAGATAACATAGTGGTTATTTATCAGTGCGAGCCCCAAATGCTTTCTTATACTTACAACCCACATTAAAGTAACTTGTGGATTTGCATTTTCAGCATGTTTTGCGTGTTTGTTTCAGTTCTTTAACAGTGCAATGATTCAGCTATCCTGAAATAACACATGGATAACAGCTGTAGGAAATCATGCAAAAATTTTATTAAGCGCTAGACTCTGAAATTGCCTTTTTCCACTACAAATGCACTGACATCTGGGTCGTATCTTCTGGTTAATTCCAGTGTGCCTGACAGTGTAACATATGAACAAACAAGAGGCAAAACAGCACAAAACGCACAAAAGAATGAAATAGAAAATCAGTGTTCCTTGTGTTTCAGACATTGCACTCTAGAATATCTCTCAGATTTTCCTAATATATCTCTCTGAAGGTCTGACTTCTGGAAGAGTTGACTGTGAAAGGTCAGAGCTGGCTGCCATTCCTGTGATGTTTAAGGATTATTACTTTCTACCAGTCAGATTAAAATTGCAGAAAGTTATGTCCAGGAGGTAGTAACAGGTGTCTTCCACAGGTCTGGTCACTGGGCATTGAAAATAAAAGGGATCAGAAACCATTCTCAAATTTTCTGAAGGCTTTTCCAGTGAGACATGAACGTAATTTAAAACAGACTGTAACAGACAAAGCAACAGAAGTGCCAGCTGTGGAGTGATTGAATAGCCTGAAATTTATATCTATGTAATTTTTTGGATAAAATTGCGATTTCTACATCCATTTAATACATAAGCTTTTGAATGCTAATCTGTCTTTTAATTTACAGAGGTTAACAGAAGAAAAATGTAGGAGTCCTTATAAGTGAACAAATACTGCAATGAAATATGCAGTCTTTCTGCAGGTGGTAGTTAGCTTAATATGTATAACATTTCATTAGTTACAAAACATATTTATTACAGGTTTCAAATTATCAATGACAGCTAGGTAGTATAAACCTGTTGTGAGAAAGATTCAGCGTAGTATAAGAGTAAATTCTCTGGCTTCAAGTGAGATTAAAATTGAGCTCTAGAAAAATACTACTTATAAAAGATAGGGCTGGTAAGAATTAGGGTGGTAGTCATCCACTTGATCTGAGCATGCTTAGCAATATCTGATTTATTTCCTACAGTTCTTCCTGCATCCTATCATCAAAAAGTCCCATGATTGGGGTTCCTGATCATTCCCAGGAAATGCCCTGCTATGATTACCCAGAAATTTTTTCTCTGGCACCTAATCTATTTTGCTTGCTGGGTTTTAGGCTACTGTTCCTAGTGAGTATGGAAAAATAGTTTTACCTTTACACGTTGCAGCAACTGTTAACTTGCCAGAAGACTGTTATCCTCTCACTCCTCTGTCTTTTCCAGTGTCTGACCCTGATTATTTCAGTCTTTCCTCTTAGCTTATACTGCCTAGGCTTTTCATCGTTTTTCTGTTCTACTCTGGACTTAACCAGTGGCTTTCATAAATGGGCACGAAGCCTTCCAAACTGAACTGCAGAAGGATTATTTTAGTTGTTTTTTGCACTGCTTTCCAGTTCACACATTGCAGTAAGTTCTGCTCTTTGGCTCTCCTATGTCATTTTTAAGTTTGCTGAAACTATGAATTCCAGCACGTGTTTCTCAGAGCTGCTGCCAGGCGGTCATTCTCCCGCTTAGTTAAGTCCCCAGTATGGCCTAAGCAGCATATTAGATAACTTTTGTTGCAAAATCTCTTCATACCACTTTTTATTCTTGCTATTTATATAACAAAGTCAACAAAGGAAGGAGGGTGGGAGGGGAAGGCTCATGTGACCAGGTTACTGTAAGGTGGCAAGTTCTTGCGTGCTCCTCAGTGAATGTTCCAGGTCCACACAATGCTCGGTAAGTTGAGGTAAATGCAAGTTATTTATGAGAGAGGTTACCTTCAGCAAAGGAGTCGCAAGCTGCTTAGCACTTTCCATGGAGTGACAACTTGCAAATCTGTTGACCTATAACAAAAACTAGTTAACCACATTTTAAATACAAAGGCCTTTATAAGCATACTGTATAATGTAATGGAAAAGATTTCTCATCAAAATGAAAAATGGTAACAAAGAATTAGAAATTGTGAGTTATATTTATTCTTTATTAGTGATAGAATCACAGAATGGTTTTGGCTGTAAGGGATGTTAAAGAACATCAAGTTCCAAGTCCCTGCCATGGGCAGGGACACCTCTCACTAGACCAGGCTGCCCAAAGCCCCATCCAACCTGGCCTTGAACACTGCCAGGGAGGGGCCAGCCACAGCTTCTCTGGGCAACCTGTGCCAGGGACTCACCACCCTCACAATGAAGAATTTCTTCCTAATATCTAATCTAAATCTACCCCCTTCAATTTATAACCATTCCACTATATCCTGTCACTACATGCCCTTCTAATAAGTCCCTCTTGAGCTTTCCTGTAGGCCCCTTCAGGTGCTGGAAGGCCACTATAAGATCCCCTCGGAGCCTTCTCTTCTCCAGGCTGAACAACCCCAACTCTCTCAGCCTGTCTTCACAGGAGAGATGCTCCAGCCCTCTAGTCATCTTCAAATGCTGCTTTTTGAGTCAACTGACTTAAGGGCACTCAGAAATTTTCTGGCAGTAAGGAAAAAGAATCTATTTTCAATAATTTTTTTGAAATTTTTAGGCATCCAGTTAAAATTGCTTGGAGAGCAAAAATTTTCATACGTGCAAAACAAATTTAAAAGTTTTCCTAAAAGGGTAAGAAGGGAAAAAACCCAAAGATATGTGATTGAATCCCCCAAAGCTGTGTACAGTAAAGTTTCAGGGATGGCTGCAGACAGATCTTCCTGCGTAAGACACATTTACATGTTCTCTGTTCTCATAAAGGGCTATTGCAAGTGAGGTAAGCGATATTGAGGTTTAAGCAGGTGTTTTGAACAGCTGTTGTGATATCTAAAGAACCTTCATAAGTTTGCCTAAAGTCCTACTTGGAGATTTTACAGTGAATAAGCATCTTTTGGCACTGCCGATGCCACTTGGTTCAGCTTCCTGGAAGCTGCTTCTTCTTGCAACAGTTAAGTCAGAAGTGTGTGGAAACTAGTTGGGTCTACACGTATTTAGTATTTAGTGTCAGTGCACACACAGACATTCTGGAAAAGCAATTATTTTCTATCCATGTGTGGGTTTAATGGGATTTCCGAATAGTTCAAGAGCTCATTTTTTCCAAGATGCTGAGAGAAACCTGAACTCCTTCACACAGTGGCTGTGGATTGCTCTACCTAAGGCTTGTGCATTGGTTCACCATCTATTGACATGCAGTATGAAGTGGTGGACAGTACCTAAGGAGGGAATAAGAATATCCTTTAATCGAATAAAAAGTCAATAAAACACATTTTTAAAATGAGCCCAAAAGCAGAAGCTATTTTTCATAAGCCCAGCTCTTTCTTATTTAGTCCTTTTCTCTCTAGTCAGGTTTTGTTATTAAGCACTGTGGCTTTTTAATCAAAGCCCACAGTTACCCAGAGTACATTTTTATGCTGGCTCGGGCCCAGGCGCAGGCTGCCGAGGCTGCACATTGACAGAGCGCCCAGAGAAGCATTCCTCAACTTGGACCTTTTGTCCCAGCTAACTTCCTGTTGACCGGCGAGTGGCCCTTTGCCTGGCTTCTTGTCAGGTTGTTCACACAGAAGAGAGTTCAGTGTTTCTAAGGGCAGCGAAATCTTGAGGCAGATTAAAAGTAGTATGTGATGCTCTCTGGAGCAAGAATGCCACCTTTTTTTGCCTTTGTGGCTTTGCTAAAGGACAAAGGTCGCAAGGATGAGATAGAGCGCTTTGGTGTGCCAGGGTGTAATTACACTCCTGCTAGGGAAGAGCTGCACAAGATATTTACTGGCTGACTGTTGTCTTTAATGGTAGAGTTGAATCCCTGACCATGTGTAAAGCCTCGTGAAAATGTACTATTGTTTGTCAGAATATAATTTTAATACAGTTGCTACAGCTCTGTTGCAATGTGTCTAGCATAAGCACTCGGTTTAGTAGCTGGAGGAAACGATAGCTGTTTGGACGTGTCCTTCAATGCAAAGCCTGTAGTGTGATGTGTTTGTCATATTGTCTCTGACATCTCATTGTCTGCCTCCTGTCTTCGGCTACATACATGTGTCGTACATGCATCTGTATCTGCATAGTTAATGCATGTGTACATATAAATATATGCATTATAATTTTAGTGTTTATCATAGTTGTAGCTGCAGCAGTGTGGTGACGAGAGAGGGAGCCCTGAAAAAGTCATTTGTGCCCCAAAGCTTTTCTGTCCTTTCCAGCTATGTGAGCTGGACTAGGGAAAGTCACTGCTGCTCCCCACAAACATCATAGGCTTTCCCTCCGTGGTTTTTTTTAGTGTCTCTGGCAGAGAGGTGAAGTGTTGTAGTGGGAACCTCTCTGATGAGTTAATCCCGTGTGCGCTGTCTTCCTGGCACACAGGTATTTTACTGCTGTCCTGATCTACTAAGGAGTGATTCGAGTAAGACTCCTTAACCACCTGACCCAGAGGATGATTCAGGAGAGTAAGGTGAAGGCTTACAACATTAAATGTAGAGAAGGAAGAAGAGACTGAACATCCAAAACCCACGTCCTGAGAGCAGGTGTGTGGCACAGCCTTTCTGTTGGCATCACCACGCTCAGCATGGCAGGGCATGGGACACAAATGCCTGTTTATACAGGCAGGGGTGGGAGGAGTTAACCCAGCGTTTGCCCTGCCAAGAGCAGAGTCCTTTAAATAAAGATGAATATAAGCCCGAGAAGTGTTGGAGGGTTTTGGTTTGAGGTTTTTTTTTTGTATGTGCATGTGTCATTTAGGTCAGAGTGCTTAATTTTTTCCAGAATTCCTATTCTGCATCCAGGTAAAATTCAGTAGGAAGGTGTGTTCTTGTGTGTGAGGTTCTTATAGGAAGCAGGCTCTCAGCGATACAGAAGTAGGTTATGAGTCCTACTGTGTGTGTCTCATTCCTCGTTTCTCTGCCTGCATTCCTGAGGGACTCCTTCGTATCACGAAGCCCGTTTGACTTATGACCTAAGAGATTTTTTTTTTTTTTCCCCAGCTCAGCAGAGGTGAAAGGCGAGGGCAGTATCCCACAATCAACCCAGCTTCCACATTTTTTCCCATCTTAAGCACTTCAGTATTTGCAGATAATTTTCCACTGTCAAGATACCTGTTTCCAGTGGCCAGAGGATAAGGGGAATTTATGAGGTTAACTAAACATTTTTCAAAAAGTCTACAGAGGAAATCATAAATAGTTATTAATAATAAACACTTTTTCAAAATTAGGGGGAAAATGCTCTCACTTTTCTAGTTGGAGAATTCCATTAGTTGTTCCTATCGTTTTTCAATTTAATTTATTACTGGCATTTTTCCCCTCTATACATTTCTGATATCATTGCATATTTAATATCATGGCTAACAAATTATTGTAAAGGGAGAGAACTAGTGCTTTATGCTAATAGAAATGAATATTATTATAGAAAATTAAAATATCTTTGAATTATTTCTTTTTTGTTAGATCTGGGGGTTTTAGTTGGTGTTGGTTCCACACTGTTTCTCCCACCGTAAAATACCTTTATATTAACAAATAATTGAGGTTATTGTACATGGAGAATGATTGCTCCCTCAGATCTTAAGACTCAAGAACCATCTTCTTTGGAGAAGAATCCATACAGTTACTTCTATGATTTTCATGTCATCTTTATTGCTTTGGTGTGGACAGTGAGACAAATTAGCCCATGTTAGTCCTTTTTTTTCCCTCAGCTGCTGAGATTTTAGGTGTCTGAGAACCACTGTGAAACCTAAATCTTGGTCTTTAAAGTTATGCAGCTAACAGATTACATATACTAAAAAGGTAAGAGTCAAATTGCTACACAAATACCAGCAGGTTAAAAAAAAGCGGGGGGGTGAGGTGGGGTGGGGATTGGATTGTGAAAAGGGAGGCGAGAGAAGGCAAATTGCTAGAAATGTTTGGGAGTTTTATAAGTCTTTGGCCAAGCCCGGCGTGCACCAGTAGTGACTGCAAGCTGAGAACGCCGTGGGTCATTTCAAATTGGAGGGCTTCTGCAAAGTTTGTCCATGCTGAATGACTACAGACAAACACAGTGATGTCAGAAGTGACTGCAGTTACGAAGCAGCCTTAGTTCCACCCCGGTGGTCACAATCCTGCAAGGATGGTATGAGATGGATGAGGAAAGCGTACGCATGCTAGTGGCACGAGGGACACCGAGAGCACCAAGCCACTGGCTCCCAACGGGCTGAAAGGATAAATGCTTAATTTGCACTGACAAAGAAAATGTTTCTTTGACAAACCATGCTGAATTACACCCAGGGAAAACTCCACACGCCCTTATGAAAACATAATCCATATACTATTTTAAAATGTATTTTTATTCCCAAATTTCAGTGGCTTCTCTAAGCAGATGCCTTGTGCCCAGGACCAAACTGCAATAATAAATTAAATAGCTATGTTTTTTAAAAAACAATCTGTTTTCTTTTTGACATAAGTGAAATATTGAGGCATCTCCTGGCAAGCTTGTTAAATTAGTTGTTTTCTATTGAATGTCATTGGTGAAAGAAGAAATATGTAGTACAGATGTGTTCTCGAACACTCGGGAAACAACTTCAAGGTGGTAGGATATTGATCATGTTGCTTGGCCTTTTGGGCCAGTTCAAAACATCTGCGCTGCTCAGCTGAGTTGTGTTTTTCCTGGTTGGATCGCAAACCCATTGCGTCAGTACGAAGTTGGAACTAATGGAAGGACTATTTTCTTGGCTATACCTAAAAAAAATACAGGAATGAGGACTATTCACGGACATAAACATTCTCTGTGATATATCAATTTTAAGTGGAATTACAGATACCTGTCTTAAACAGAAGACCCTCAGACTCAAATCCCTAAATCGCTGTACATTTTTTGGGGGTCCAATTTATCTTTCTCTACCAGTTATTTAATTTTTGGGAGATGCATATGAGCAAGCATCTTCAACTGGAATAACACTTACATGAATTATTTTAAGTTAGTGTGTCCATTTGGTATAACGCTTCAGTTGTGTTTTTCCCTTTGAGGTCCAACTTCTCTCAGCTGTAGTCAGCAGTGAATTGATACTCCTGGATAAAACACAGCAAAAGATGGGTACCTGCTTCTCTCCTGTCCTTAGCTTGGCACTATTACAGTGTTATAACCACCAGTCACACCCGATCCAAACAGCTGGTGAAGGGTGGAAAACTCCAGTTGGAGCTCTGGGTCTGAATTGGTTCCCAGCTTGACCTCTTTCTCCCCCTGCCCCCAAGGGTGTCCTGACCCACAGGCAGCTCTGCCACGCTTTGCCCTGTGGCAACTGGGAGTAGATATTGCAACGTGGAGGTGAAACGTCTGTGGAAACCTCTTTATTGTTTTGTGCTAATTTAAATGGGTTGGGGTATTTTTCAGAGGAAAACTACTTGTCTGGCAACTTTTCAGTCCGATCAGCTGTTGAGCTTCCAGTGTTTGTGTCTGCCTTAGGAACAAGTTTCAGCCAAAGGATGAACACCTTGAAGAGTTGGAGCATTGGATTATATAGTCTAGGAGAATGAATACACTGGGGTCCAGGGCTTGCTCCTAGGCTGTACTCAGTTTGAGGAAAGCCCAAAGCAGGCCAGAGTAGTCTGCACCATCAGTAAAAGCATAAGCCAAGAAGAAATGAGAATAAACCAGTAGGAATTTCACTAGTCTGTAGTGCAGGTTAACTTTAATGAGAAGAAACAAGCATCCAAGGCTTAGATGTGAATTGGCCACCAGCACACAGCAAGTTGGGACCTGGACCACTTTAAATTGTGGGGCATTAAAAGGTAAATGTTGACTCCCCTGGGAAGTAGAAGTCAAAACCTCATGGGCAGGAGCATCTTGCAAGAAAGAAGTTGTGGCAAGGTGTGGGAAAGCCTTTGATTTAGAAATTAAATAGCTAGAGTAACTAGTATAAACACTGCATGACATAAGGGTTGTGAACGATAAGAGGATTAAAACATTGCTCTGCCATTAGACGTTGTGCACCTCCCATCCTCCTCTCTCAGATTAAAGCCCCTCTAAGCTCCCTCTCTTTTGGTGGTTACCAGTTGAGCACTAAGAAGAACATGCTGTCAAATGTTAACTCTAAATGAAGATGTTTGCTCTATTAAGTGATTATCTCTTTAGGCATACGCCCCCAAATGAACATCCATAGAGAATCTTTTATAAATAATTCTTTCAGAAAAAGATAATGATAAAGTGACTTGTTAAGGAGGAGAGGACAAGGACTCATTCCCTGTAGTGATGGCGTGTTTATTCTGAAGCATATAAACAAATGGTGCGATAATACCTTCTGTAAAATATAAAGGCTACCTTCAACTTACAGATTTGATCAGGTCTCCCTTCCCTTCTCTGTCCTCTTGCTAAGCCTGCATAAAAAGTGCTAATTCTTCACTCTTATGTTGAGAAATTACAGTTAAAGATGTGTATAAACTGATCATTTAACTGGGGATTTCAGAGACTTGATCTGTTTGTATTTTTAAATTATTCTAGATTGTCTTTCCTTTCACATTCTTCTGCACAAAGTTGAGTGCTGTGATTGATCTGTTTCTGTAAACCAGTTCCTCTCGTATAATACATCTGCTTTCTTTGAGTCATTAGGCTTTCCAAGAACACCTTGGGTGAAACGCTGAAGGGAAACTATACACTTCCCAACTGCACACAGGCTATATGAACCTTTTCTTTAGGTGAACATCTAGGTGGTAGCGTCCTTATCACTTGCTGTCCATTCCAACAACTCTCTGCACCGATCCAGTACTAGTACAATAACTGCAATGTGCCTATGCTGTCTGTCAGAGACACCTCCTTTCTGATAAGGAGCTATCGGAGGTCTCCTGTATGATTTCTAGGCTGATATATCATGGCCACAAGACCCTGTGATGTGTTGTTGTTGCATTTGATTTTCTTTAAATAAGTGGGAAGGGAAAGATCTTCTGAATACTGAGGTCAAGGTAGTTTTTCTAATGTTACTTCAGATGTATGTGCTTTATCACAAAAACTCAGTTTTCTAGAAGTAAAGACACAGACTCGCAGAATCCAGTGTTAGCTACGTCACTGTACATCAGAATGATTTCTCTTGTCCTCAGTGTTCTCCAGGTATGTATTAAGATCACAATCTGGTCAGTAGATTTCAGTTTCAAATCTTCACTATGCTGACAAATTAATTACAAGTAGATAAGCTCTGATTACCCATCAAGCTTCAAGTATAGCTCCACCATTTTCGTCACTTTCGCTAACGTAACTGCTGACACAACATGTCATTGCCTAGACTTAGTGAAGTTATAAGGAGGATAACATGTTAATTAATGCTAGGGAAAAAAAAAAAAAAGAATGGGGAATAAATTTGCTGCCTCAAACAAAAATATCTTAAAGGGAGTAAGTGGGTGAAACTATGCTCAAACCCAAACAAACATATTACCTCAGCAGTTCTGTTTTTTGATAGTTTGTAGTTAACAGAAATTGCAACGTTAAACTTGGCAGGTGAGCGTGGTCTATTTTAATGGTAGATTATTATATTTTACATGTACAGTTGATGCTAATGTATGGTTTTCAGCAATTTCTAGCATGCTTTTTACGATCAGAAAATGTGTTTTGCCTGTCTTACTAGTTGCACAAGATGACTTTAAAGTGCTTCTAGTCTGGTGCTATAACATTAGTCCTTTGTGTAGTTCAGTGTCCTACAGTGTGTGTAATGACAGTGTAGTTATCATTGCTGTTAACAAATGGGGCTTAATGGTTGCTTCAGTCTTTATGACTCAGGCGAGACCCTTTAAAAATTGTACTGTAAACTCATTAGATGTAATTTGAATTGGAAGTTCTAGAAATAGATGCTAGCTGATAGACTTTGTTGATGGTCATAGAGCAAAACAATTAATCCCTAGTTTATTTATCCTGGTGGGTTGGTTTTGTGTTTGTTGATACCTCACTTGTCCTTGTTTTTTGTTTGGGTTTTTTTTTCTCTGAAGACCTGATAGGTCTGCTAATTTAAAAAAAATATTTTTTTTTAATGGGAAGCAGAAAAAAATTTGGTTTGTTTGTGTGAATTCAGGTTTCAGGAACTTAAAACATCTGGTTTTCAGTTCTGCTCACTGCCAGCTTTCAACTGTCCTGGTAAGCTGTGCTTTTTCATGGATGTGAGGCAAACTGGTATAAAAAGCAGTCTGCCTAGTAAAAAATTGAAGCATTAGATCAGTGTCAATGTACTTTTTATTTATTTATTTTTCCCACTAAATGCTAGTAAATAGTGGTTGAAGTTCATGTGAACAAGAAGGTTTAGAACAATATGTTTTAGCTGTCTGACTCTCAACATGAGGCAATGTGTAATTCACATGAACCTTCTGCAGAAGTTTCTGGATCGCATACCAAATGCAGTGCTGGCGTCGTAGCACAGAGTCCCTGATTGAAGTCCAGCTTGCAGTTCCACACAGACTCATTTTTTCCAGGATAGAGCTCTTTCCAAGAGCACAGAGCACAAGTGAGTACTTAGATGATGTTTGTCTCCTCAGCTGTTCAGTCTTATGACAGAGAAATAGCTCCCTTCCAGCATTTGTTGTTCTTCTGAATGGAGGTGCTCAGCAGAGTCATCCAGCTCTGGTAATGACCAAAAGCATCCCCAGGCCAGGGCCATGAAAATGTTTTTGGCAAAGCAGGCAGAGTGTTGCCTGGATGAGCTGGGTCACAGGCACGTGAGCCAAGGGGTGGGTGTAAGCCGCTAATTAAGCGAAGCAAAATCAAACTCGGATTTGGCACAGTGTATGCCAGCAATGACTCCTGCTCCAGCACTGATTTATGACACTTCCTCAAATACGAAACATCTGGGGAGAGAGGCCAGTAAAGTCCCATCAAGAAAGTGCACGCAACAGGATGGCAGAGGAAGGCAACACGCACAAAACCTACCAAAAACTCATATAACTCTTTGTAGCATTAAAAAAAAGTAAACAAATAAATGCTGCTTCCTCCCTCCTTAGCCAAATGAAGTGTAATGCTCCTGATGGATGATGTCATTATTTTATTTTTTTCCCAGATAATGGGGTAAATCCTATGGCAAAACAGCCCATTGACTTAGAGCCTTAACTCCTGCCTGATCTGTTGTGTCATTATTTCCGCACACCCATTGTTTTACCACATAGTACATTTTATTTGGTGTAGTGAGCCTTTCTGTTATGATACTTGCTGATATGGAACATATGATATTGTGACTAGTCCACGTTTTCTGTCATATTTTGCTAGCATAACCTTGCAAGTGGTATGAAAGGCTTTTACACCTGTCAGAAAGGCTTACTTAACTCATATGTTAAAGCTACTACAAAACCAGCTTGCTGAAATGAGCTGCAAATTCAAAGCAGCATATTGAATTTTGTAATTTATTTGTTCACAGCACAGGTCAATTAATTTATTTCACAATGATGTAATATTTAATATTTGAAAAAAATAGATAAAGCGTGGCTGAGAAGCTGTTCCCTGTTCAGCTGGGCAAAACGGCAAATGTTTCTCCTTTTTGCAGCAAATACAATGTATGTGTCATGTGAATAACACTACCCAGTGAAAAATAGGCCTGCTTGTTGCAACCCTTTGGACCGTATTGTTCTTCCCATCAATGGAAGATTCCCTCACATTCCTTATTAAAAGGCACAGTACAATTAAACAAACAAATAGTTTTCCTGTCCGGGAAAGAGCTAAATGACCTTTCTGGGCCTCCCAAGCTTAAATTGTTGTATTTTATCCATGGTTCCCTGAGCTGTGACATATATATTTGCAGTTGGGGGCCCAAACTATATGTAAGCCCTTCTCTACCCGGTAATACAATGATCCATGATCACAGTAGCATCCTGGCTTTTTAAAATCATATTTTAAAATAGCACTTGAAGAGGTAGCATTATGTGCTTAGTCAGGTTTGTTTATTCCAAATCCTCAAGCTTCATCCGTTGCCAAACCCAAACATTAAAACAATTAAAGCCCAAACAACAACAAGTCACAAACAATTAGGAAAACAAACTCTTGAGTTTGACTTTTAAATAAGTTGCCAATATCAAGAAGTCTCAGATAACAGTTGCCCACAGTAGAAATAGAGTATTTTTTAACAGCAAAAACCAACCAAACAACAGCAAAAAAAAAACCCACCACAAAACAGGAATGCTTGTAGGTCCAGTGATATAACCTGTGCAGTATAGACAATAATAGAATACATATGGACGATGATAGAACAAGGACAGTAAACACCTATATAAATAATGTGCTACAGCTGGAACACATTCTGTAATCTCAGGTAGTAGCTTGCTCCTGCACACCTGTTGACACCCTGGGCTGGTCTTGGTGCAGTCTCTCTATCAGGTGTCCTGTTTTATCCCTCACTGAAGAAAAGTCAGTGGAGAGGCTCCCTGATGTGTTTCCCAGTTGCCTGGTGGTTCTTCTGCCAAAATAGATGGTAAGGCTTTGTTCTTAGCAAATGAAGGTATTTTCATCCTATTACACAGATGAAATATAACAAATATATCTTTCAAGGGTATTTGTACCAATTTGTTAAGGTGCAGAGTACTTGTATTGCAGTCTTAAATGTTGGCTTTAATGGGCAGATAACTTTTTTTTAATAAGTGCTTAACACTTTGCAATAGGCCTTTGTGAACATCCCTCCAAAATTCATGCCAGTGCCATCATATATGATTTCTCTCTTGTTTGGTGTTTCGTCCTAATTCATTTGTGATTTTGTGATTTTTGTTAACCTGATGATGCTGGTTTGTAACCTGGTGGGTGCTGTCAATAGCAGCATCTTGTTTGTGCTGTCCGTGCTGTGCGTGTAGCTTTGAAGCATATCTGTGTGATAGCTGAACTGTGACTTTGCTCTTTTGGTATTGGATGCCAAACCTCATTCTCATGCTAGAGGGACAAGACACCATTATCTGTTTGTCCAGTCTTCATATCAAAATCTGAGGCAGTCTCTTGTAGAAGGCAAACAACATATTTTGCTCCCATGCCTTCACTTCATTGCCTCACTTCTATAGCTCACATTAAGGCCTCTTGTTATTTTTAATGGGAACCCATGACATAAAAAGTTACATAGTTGCTACAAGTGGTCAAAATAAACATCTGTCTGGACCGCACCTCACCGGCAGTGCCCAGCTGTGTGTGGTGCATGTGGCAGAGCTGTGAGCATGTACATGTTGTGGTGCTGTGACCAGCAAGGTGTTGGTATGAGCAAGAGGGTGGCTACTACAGGGACAGAAGAAAGGGTAATGGGACTCTTGCTACATTGTCTTTCAAGACAGTAAAAGCAACAATGTATGCTGTTCTCCTCCGGTGACATGATCAACCCAACTGTGGCCCCTCTGTCTGCAACAACAAAGGTTTGTTTTGCTCCTGATCAACCTTCAGATGCCTCTGTTAGTGTTTGAGTGAGCAGTGATGGAGGCTGTCAGATGCTATCAAAAACTGATTAAGTTAATGAGCTTGTTTTGCCACTTGATGTACTTCTCACTAACTGTACCAAAGGTGAAAATCTGGTAGGCACATGATCTTCTGGACTGTGAAATGCAGTCTGTTCTTCTTCTTAGATATGCTAATATGGGTCATCTATTTTGCCTGTCACCAGTAATCAGAGTAATTTAGATCACCTTTGATTTACACACTATATTGTCATTCCTTTTTCTTTGAGGACATATTTTTGAGGAGTTAACATTTGGTTTAACTTTTTCTCTTTGGCGTGCTGGTATCCTTGCTTATCCAGGCTTTCAGATGAGCCTCCATGGAAACTATTTGCAGCTGTAGCTGCTGCATTGCCTTTCATTTGTCATACACAATTGCGGTGTGTCAGTAGTGACTTCCTGAGATCTGAACTAAGCCTATGAACGCTGACGCCTGCTCTTCACTTTAGTTTAGATTTCTCTAGTGATATGAGATCTTCTGCTGGATCCTCCAACCTTGTGCTGTAGCTTTTTCTAACACGGTGAGGGAGTCAGATTTTTGTGAGCTTGATTTATAGTTCTACTAATTAATGAGAAATTAGATTGCTTTTCACCTTAGTTCCTTTGATATCCTTATCAGGTAGTCTAATATGTACATATATTTCAAGTCATACGGGGGGGTACAGATATGCGGAACCAGTGTTCTGTTGGACAGCTTGATTAGGCAGTGGGTACAGATGTTTGACTTGCCCGTTTTTTCCTCTACTTGGTTGTGGACTTCTCCAACACTAGGCTGAAGTTTCCCATTCTAATCCTTGGGAACTTGCCAGTAAAAAGTTGTAGAATTAAGCTTTGATCTCATCATCGTAGTCGTCTTTTAGTCAGTAACATTATGCATTTGTCATTTCCATGTATTTTGAAACCTACCTTGGAGCAATCAGTTGCTAATAAGTTCCTACAAGATGAGAAATCTTCTTTTAGAAATCCTAATTAGTGATGCTTCCTGTGAGTGGTAACCATCTTGTCTCTTTGAGAAAATTCTGGTTTTATTTTCATTTTTCAGTGGCTTTCTGTTTGCTTCTCATTATTAACTTTTGCTTATTCCAGTAAGATAATTGCTCCAGGATGAGGTTCTGCTTGTTGACTCCTTTCATAACCTCTTTTGGCTTTTACTAATGGAGCCATGGTCCAGACGTTCAAAAATATTCTGTCAGAAGTTGTTGTACATCCTCAGAGATTTTGTTACCTTTTAGCTTCCAGCAAGGGTCTGTGCTTGCCATGGAGTCTGTTACTTCAGTACTTTGTGTCACGCATCCATCTTTCTGTGTCATTGGGTAGTGTAACTTTTCATAGGCAGACAGCTCTTTTTAGAGTCTAGCCCTTAGTCCTGAATAATTCCAGTGTCATGAGTGAATGCCTAGTAGAATCTTGCAATCTTTCTGTGACATCAAAGCACAATCCCCAACAAGGAGATTTAAGTAAAATAGGATATGTATATGTGTGTGTATGTATGTGTCTATATGTGCATATACTTGGCTGAAACAAACTCTCAACAAACGTAGGGTTTAGAGATGAGTTAAATTGAGAGGATTTCTGCCAATGAATACTCCAGCATATCTGTATTTTTGAGGAGGGAAAAACCTTTTCATTTTCTTATGTTGAGGAGCTTTTTATATTGTGAGTCTGATTAACCAAAGCACCTAAATGCTGGTTTTACTCTAAGTATGTGCTTAAGGACTTCTGCTTCTGGGAATACTGGCTCCATGGAAAAAAGCTGATCAGACAGTATTTTGAGCCACAAGGAGCTTTCTGTGAAATAAGCTGACAACAGCTCCTTAACCAGTTGAAAACTGGAAGCACAAGCCTGCATAATCAGCAATGGTCCTGCTTTTATTACAGTGAAACTGCTGCCAATAAGTGAGGCTGGATATTCAATCTGCCAGCTGGCATCTTCCCTTCTGAATTTTGATTATTTTTACAACAATAACTATTAAAGTTTGTGTTACTGTGATGCTTTGTGTCCGAGGAGCTTACTGTGCTTTACAAATGCACAATAACTGGTTAATTGGTTTAGTTAGTGCAGTTGCCAAAAGGTAAATATGGATGTATTATTCCCATTTTACAAAAGAAGAAATTGAGGCAGCAAGAGTTTAAGTTATAGGAAGGTCTGCAGACTGTTTAGCATTGTATAGTGAAGGGAAGAAAAAGGATAAGCTTGACAGATAAGTAGAAAGTGAGATAAAATGAGGTGATGTTTGCTCTTTGGTGATGTAGCACAGTCGTTGAGCACTGTGTCTCTCACTGCCCCTCTGGTTTGTAGCCCTATGAGCAGGACAGACTAGGCCTTCTTTTTTGGGGGTACTGAGTGACTCTAAAGTGGAGGCTGAGATGGAAATACTTTAGAATTATTTTTTTTAGCATTATTATTTTTGCAAGAAAGATGGATGTAGTTGGTAAACATATGATGTCAATGGAACTAAAAAAGGGGGAAAATGTCCTATGTAGTTTTCTTGAGGAGTGACAACATTTGCGAGGCACTTGCTGTGCTAACCTGGCTGTGCACTGCCCAGTATCCCCAGGCCCTGCATCTTGATTGCTTCCAGCACCCAGACTGTCTTGTTTGAAGCAGTTTATGGGGTCTCTGCACGTTTCTACCCTGTATCATGTAACTATACCGTTGGACTCAGCTGTACTGAGGACACCCGTGACCTCCAGCAGCAAACATGGCACTGGTTTCCTTGTGACCGTAACATAGGCATCTGTTATTGATCCCCCGCTAGGAACAGGCTTTGCACATGTGAAGTTACTGCCGTTGTCCTTTTCTCAATTTACTGCCCTTGCCTGGCACAGAGAGATTTGGAAATTTATGTGTGTTGTGTATGAAAGAAGTTATTATATTTTAGATTAAAAACACAGGAATTGTCCTTGAAAGGGTACAGCCTGGGGAAGTAGCAATGAAAATGGGCTTAAATTATTTTAGTTAGGAGGAAATTAAGGAAAATACTTTGATCTGTCATGGTAATGATGAACTTCAGTAGATGTACCTGAAGTCTGTAATTCTTTCTTCTGCTTTCAGTTCAGTAAAAGACCACCAAAATCTACGACACTTGGTTTGTGCATTTTTATTTCGAAGAGAATCTCGTTGAGGGTGGCTGAAATGCTCATTAAATTGAGCTAGCTTGGTAGATAGGGAGTTGTTTCCACTAGCTAGCTAATCTGTTGGGTACCAGCCATAATCAGAGAATGATTATATCTGCATCTATACAGTGAGTTGTTTGTTCTTTGGTATGTCTGTGTGAATCCACATTTGGATTTGAGTGACAGTACATATGTATTATGCAAATTTAAGAATTTAGTAGGGTGCTGAATACTGTCTGGGGGAATAGTATGTAGTCAATATGGTAAACTATACCAAGTGAAAACCTGACCTCCTATTAAACAGTTTTTATGCATGCATACATACGATAATATACGTGTTTGTATACTTTACCTACTTTGTAAGGAAAAAAAACAGCTAAAGAAGAAAGCATTAATTGGTTTTAATTCATTAAGGGGATTAAAATATGCATGGGAGCAGAAGAATTTGAGGCGAAGAAGTTCATGCTTTCCAGTGGATACTTGCTTTTCATTGTATTGGCGTGCTGTGCTCTGCTGGTGTGACCCAGCCGCCATGAATGGAATCGAGCAAGAGCCTTTTGCCTGTGTCTTTCCTGTGTGCTAACAGGAAGAAGTAGTGGTGACAGTCATACCCTTCATCATCACCACGAGAGAACAGAGAGGGGAGGGAAAGAAATGACAGAGAGCAAATGAGAACAATATTTAGCCCAAATTAGTTTTCCTGACCAAACACTTGGTATTTTTGTTCCAAAGTCCCTGGCTCACAATGAAAATGAGCTAATCCCAATTAGGAAGTCTTTCTGGATTTTGACTGGGAAGTGTTTGGTGTTGAATGAACAAGCTTTGAGGGAAGCTTTTGTCCATGGTGTGTTCTCATTAGCAGTGTTCTCATTAGCAGAGCCTTGTGAAAAAACGGGTGTGTTGCCCTAGTTTTTATTTATTAGAACTGAAATCCAACGTGCAAGTATCCCTGATTTATTTTTTTTCTTTCCTTACCCACCTATGCCATGCTTTGCTTGAGTGCCTCGGTATCCTGTCCCTTCCCATTCACAATCCCAGCATGAGTCGCTCTCGCTCTCGTGCTCGCTCTCTCGCTCTCTCTCTCTCTCTCTCTCTCTCCTTTCCCTTCCTTTCTTCCCCTGTTGGCACATGCCATGAGCTGGCTATTGCCCCACACTGTAGGCTTGATGAAGTCTGAATAATGACACTTTCAGAGGGAAAATATTCACCCTGCTGAGTTTTAGAAACAAACACATAATTCTCAGTTTAAAATCTGGTTTCTCTAGGCTGTATATAACCTGTCAGGAGAACCTACTTCAGAAGTATGTTTAGAAAAAATGAATCTAGCTTTGGTGCTCCGAAAGGTCGTGTGGATGAGCTGCTCTCCATCTCCACTGACATATGGGGAATCCAAGGTTCCTGCCTTCCTAAATTAGTCAGTGTTACCTGAAGCTGGGCAGAACTGAAGTTTGGAAGCTGAACTCTCTTCAGCTGTGCTCTGGTGAACAGGTTTTCTCCTGTAGTAACCATACTTGGAGAAGCAAAATTATATTATCTTCATATGTGTTGTATAGATAAAAATTAGTTATTTTAAGTGTGCTCAGAAGCTGAAGCAAGTTGCAGCAGAGAACCATTACAGCAGGCAACTTGCAGCATCCTTCAGGATAAGGTTTCAGTTTCTGCATTCTGTGCCTTTGGTCCTTGAGCTAGGACCAGGCTGTCCTTTGTGTTGGGGGAAGTTGATAGCAAAACTTCTCCTGAGGCAGCTGAACTGAATCTTCCAACATTGGTTAAAACGTTGGTGTGTTACAAAGACAACACTTCATGGGCTTGGGTTTGCTTGGGAACTGAGGCTGGACTCCATGAAAGAGATTTTCCATACGAGTACCTAATAGTTTCTGTTTCTGATTTATTCAGAAGGTCTGGCATTTTCTCTCTCTAAAAGTCTCTTTAGTAGGAAGACTCTCATGATATTTTGGCAAGTCTACTCCTAATTTTGGATAAAATCAGTAAGTACAGCAACATGTTGGAAAAGAAAAATAATGGATGAAGTATACTAGCCTTTTTTAATTATTATTTAACTGAAAAAAGTACTTCAATTCCAAGCAAAAATTTGGTTTAGTTTTCACTTTTTGTTCCCTAATTGGTTCCTTTGTTGACTACCATTTCATAACAGACATTTTTGCTTATTTTTCACCTTTTTCAAAAGGCTCATATTCTGCACTGGACTCTTAAGACATCTGTTACATCTGTAGTTTTCCTGCTTCAAATTTAGAAGCTGGGTGTTGGTTGGTTTTTGGGTTTGGTTTAGTGTTGTGGGCTTTTTTTTTGGGTTTTTTTTTTTTTTTTGAGAACTGCTGTTTCCATCTTAATAGCTGAAATTAGCAGACAAGGGAAATTGGGGGCTGGAGAAGCTAGAAAAACAGGCTAGGAAAGAGGAGATAATGGAAGAAAATGGCAGAATTACATAAAATGCAGTAAAGGAAAGATCTGTTTGAAACATAGTAAGAAGTATGGGAAAAACAGAAAGTATGGAGAAAAAAAGTAACCAAACAGAAAAAGAAAAGGTTTGCGTTGCCAGAGCATGAGGTCTTTGCTCTCTCTTTGCCTCCATTGGTATGATTATGTATTTGCTGGGAGTATACAGGTTTTTATGTGCAAACATCTTCCCTCTTGTCATCCCTGGATAGAATGATTCCTTTGAAATGACTTACAGTAGTGGAAAAGTCATTAATCAAGCCATCTTCCTAGCCTGTGCATGACTCTTCTCTTTTGAAGTCACCTTAAGGACTGGAAAGTGAATAGTGTGATCATATCTGGGCCGGAAAGAAAATGGACAGAAAGGCTGTCTGGAAAAAAAAGAAACAAAAAGAACAGACTATACTACAGAGCTTCGCAATACCAATGTATCTCTAAAAAAGGGAGAGCATGGTGATGTGTGATCTGCTAGAAGAAGTAGGGGAATGTCATTTAAAAACAAAAGGCTAACTTTAGCAACTTTTAAAATTATTATTATTTTCTACTTTATTTTTTATACATGAAACAAAAACTTAGATGTAACATTCCATTTTATTTGTGCTTGTTTAGATGGTACAATGGCCAGGAATTGTTTGTTTCAAGGGGGTCTGCTTCACCTCTTTGTTCCACTATGGGAACAAGTTTCTCATGCTGTTTGTGTCTCAAGAGCCTGCTAGAAGTCTGCAGTTCTTGTCTTTCTGCTCAGAACCATTCTGCTTGGCCATGAGCGTAAAAGCTCTAGGGAGGCACTGTCTATTAAGGCTAATTCTGTTTCAGCCTTATCCAGTGCTTTTTGTCTTTTGTGTGCCTCTCTTGCGCTCTGTAGCTTGGCTGTAGTTATAATCCATGTGCCTCTGGCTTATGAGATGTTGTGCTGGTTCAATTACTTTCCAGTGGCCATGTTCCATATGCTCTTTCTCAGCAGCTCGCAGAGTTTAAATGTATGCACTGATCTACCCTGACCTCCCGCACTGAACCGGCTGAAGAATTCTTGAGTAGCTCTACCTGAGCAATCACAGTAAATCCAGGTTTGTCTGAGCATGGCTGATGCCGACTGAGGCATGGCAGCTGGGGACAGTGGAGATCAAAAAGCAGATTGTGAGAGCAAGTGGAGTTTTCAGAAGCTTCTGACCTCTCCCAGTTAGCAGTGAAACCAGTGGCATGGTGGTGCTCTGCTAGGTCATAGAATCACTTGGGTTGGAAGAGACCTTTAAGATGATTGAGTCCAACCACAGCTTAACCCTGTCTGTTCCACCTCTAGATCCTTCAGGACATCATCTACTTACCTTGGACTAAATATCCTGGAAGACTATGTTGTTGATGTACTTCTGTACCATGTAGGAGTACTGCCTTGTTCAGGGCTGATGGGAAGGTCTCTAGTGCATGCTGGCGTGATGCGCTGTGGATGTGCCCGTTGCATTTCAGAAATGCAAGAGCAGAAAACCCCTTTGAGTCCCAGTGGAAGCACTTCTTGTAGAAGTGCTGCAGAGTTATTGGAGTGTTTCTGATGATCCCTCTCTAATCGTCTGCTTCTGTGGTCTGCATGGGCTGTTGCTGTTGCCGCTGCTGTAGAATTGTGATATGTGTTATGGGAAGTCCTGAGGATTCTGAAGAAACCCAAAGAGCTGCTGTTTGTATGCTGTCCACACATGGAGCAAAAAGCAGGCCTTGCCCCTGGACCTTACAGCAATAGGCACTTTTTGTGACGTTCTGCTCTGCAGATAAGCATCATATATGGGGGAATGGTTTTATTGAAATTCTTAAGAGGATACAGTGATGAAGAGCTTTGGTGCTACATGCAGTATCTGGGATGACATCCAAAAAGTCCAGATGTTTAGTCTTCAGTGGCTTCATTTTAAGCTATTAAATGTGGGGTTTATTTTTTGGTTAGAAGCTTACTTTTTCTCGGTTTTCCTAGTGTACTCTGAAATGTTGACTTTGCTGAGGGAAGCTTGGTCCTGTTGGTTAGCCCATTAAGGTTTCCTCAGTGGTAGAATTCCTGATAGGAAGGTGAAGTGGGCATGCTAAGTTAAATGTTAATGCAGTGTTATGCAGGCTAAGGGAGAGAAATGCCGCCTAGTACTGCAGCCTGTTTCTCATCGCGTAATACCATGGTGGTTTGTGTGAGGTCCTTCTTCTGCCCTGTCTTCTTGTTTCTAGATAAAGGCAAAGAAAGGTGGGTGATGATTTGACAGAAGTTTAGAAGGTTTCTTCTTTCTAAATGTCCACTGTGTCTGTTGCTGGAACCTCATATTGCTTCCAGTGCAGGAGAAAGTGCTAGGGAGGGTGAGGCTGTTGTGCCTTTTGTCTAGATATCAGAGTGGCAATCCCCATTTCTTTCAAAGGCTCCAAACCCAGCATTTGGGGGACTCTGCACCTCTGGGGCATGATTACTGAAATGAGACATATGCCACCCTGAGGGGTAAGAACATGAGGTCAGTTTTTTCTTTCCCGATCAGATAGAGAACAGGTCTATGTCCCCTTCACCCCTGCCCTTTAGCATTGAAAGATAGACCTGCTCTCAAGGTCATGTAGCACAGTATCATCTCCCTGTAATAGAAATACCCAGTACGGCATCTTGTGATGGTGTTATATACAGGAATACATGAATATGCCATCTCTTGATTCATGCATCACCTGATGGAAGCTCTGGAAGAAAGAGCTTTCCCCAGAAATCCAAAGTAGTGGCAAGGAAGGTATCGATGGTAGTGTAGCAACCTGCTGCCGAGGCTGCCTCTGCATCATGGAAGTGAAATGGGTTTCCTTTTGTGGGTGCTCTTGTGGTTGTGAGCCCTGAGCAACAACCTTAATTTTTTCAGCCAACTGGTACCTCATCCTCTTCCTCCCCACACACCTCATTGCTTCCAGGGACTACGGGAAGTCACTTGCCTTTGCATTTGGTCACAAAACCGTCTTCAAGAGCAACAGGCTAGCGGTAAAACAAGCAGCCTGCAGATTTTACAGCACAATATTTATACTCTTAAGAAAGCACAATCGAGCGTGCCGGATATTTGTCTGGCTAATTCTTGCTGTTGACAGGAAGCAGACATTCAGCCTCAAAACATTTACACATCTCTGCATTGACAACACCAACATATATTTGGCATCAGTGTAAGAGATGCACTGCAGTTCCTTTGACTATTAGTTATCTTGCCTGCTATAACAAATGTCGGCTAAGTGACTGTCCAGAAACCTACACACACAAGTATGTGAGGTTCAGCACCATTTCTTGAAAGACTGAGAATTAATTTTGGATGGCTGGTTCTTTATTTCTTTGCTGCAGTGTATGAGGATGCCGCTGGGCATTTAAAATGTCTTTTTATAGGCATTTTGGCTTTCTAGACGAAATATGTTTGGAGGGTTTGAGTGTCCTGGCAAAACTTCTCCCTGCTTTCTCTTTCATTTTGTTTTGTTTGATGCATAAAACTGATACAGGACCACTGTCTGCAAATAAACTCAGACTTGGGTGTATCTCAGTCATTTTCAGCACAACTTCACAAAAATTCTGGGATTTTTATGAAGGCGAGATTATTATAACTGAATTGTCCTCCCTTTTATTTTTTAGAAGAATATTTTAGCAAATAAACGTGAGGGAAGGGGAATTTATCTTCTGTTACCAAGCACTGACAAGCACTGAAATGCTTATCTTTCTCCAAACTAGCTTCGTGGCATGAAAGTTGTTCTCCATTGTATATGTGGCCTTTTGCTGGCAATATATGTCCATATGTTGTTAAACATTTGAAGCTCTTCAGAGACCGTAACCAAAATGTTTTTATGTTCAAAAGGTACCTGAACATTTAGGAAGAGCTACTGAGGATAGTCGCTATTGTTTTAGCTCCTTGCTGATATCATTATGATTTGAATACAGGCCTCAACATGTCGATGACAGTGTCATTGGCAACGCCCGCCTGTCTCTTCCTAAGGCATATACCAAATTTCCAATCTTATCTTTATTGATATTTCTACTAAAATTCCCCTGAGAACTGCTCGTTACACAAAGCTGGGAAGCGTTATGCAATTACACAGAAAGGTAATTAGATGGTTCTGAAGATCAGATTGAGAAAAACAGGGAACCAATTCATTGGTAAAATCATCTGCTTTGGAAGTAATAGGAAAAACTCTGCATGCAGAGGTTGAAGCTTACCTAAAATGAATCAAGACAAAGGATGATAGAATTATTTGATGCCCTTGTCAGTATCCAAAACAAAAATGGGCACAGCTATGGTATAAGGATATCTTAGCGATATCCTTCCAGCGGGTAGAGGGCAATGTTAGAGAAATTCTGTGAGTCACTGGTGTGACCCCATGTGGTCATCTAGAGCAGGGTTAGTCATCCATTTCCTGGAAAGAATCAGAATGCCTCTTACAGTCCCACATTTGTTCTTTCTCTCTCTACATCTTTTCTGAAAGCTTGGTGTGAATTTCAGTGTGCAAGAATCTTCCTGTGATGGCATTTCTGCAAAGGGAATTGTCCTTCTGTGGTTTGACCTCCTAATGACTCAACAGCCATCATCCAGGTGGCTTCAGTGCAACCGTATAGCATTCTTCTTCATATCTCTGTGGTGTGTGACTACCATGTACTGGACCAGTGAATGATTTTAAATGCAAGCTGACATACTAACACTAAATATCTACCTTAAATCACAGAAAGTGTTCACTTAAGATTAAAGCTCTATATTATTCATGTCATCCTTTTTCATCTATTTGACGTTTGAGATTTGTAACGATAGGAGAACTTCTTCATATTCAGAATTTCGGGTTAGCTTAAGATCCAAATTTTCAACCATTTTATATGCATTTTCCACTTACCTAGATTGTAGAACTATCTTGAATCTGAAAACTAGATTGAAGATCTTGAAAAGACACTTTCTGATGTGATTTTCTGCCCCCCCCCTTTTTCTTTTTTTCTTTCTCAGCCTGGAAAAATAATTGCCATTTCTGTTGTACCATAATAAAAATCATCTTTGAATTTCATGCTACTGGTAAATATGGAATACATATTTATTCCATATTTACCTGTCTGAGCATATGGCATATGCTCATAAGGGGCAACTGGTATTTAACCACAAAAGTATTGATTACAAAAGAAAAAGAAGACTCTATAGATGGGCAGTACAGCTATAACATTATAATGATATTTAAATTGTCTGAAATACTGTGTCAGTCTAAAATCATTGAGCAGTGAATCTACACAGTATCTTCATTATGGGTTTTGTTCTGACCTGTGTGTTGTGGCTTATCCTGTCATCTCTGCTATTCTTCCACTTCGTAGCACAGGTCTAATGTCAGCCACTATGTCCCTGCAGACACAGAGATAAAGGTGGGGGTTCGTAAAGGGGTCACATTCTGCTTCCCTCTGGCCACTACCAAAGTGCTAGGACAGCACACTTCCACAGGGCTCTGTGGGTCCTTGAGTGGAGAACAGATGATTGAGAAGGTTATGTTACAGTGTTCAACCCAAGTTGGGCTCTCCTAACCATCAGTGCGCTGCCACACAATGAACCTAAAATGTGAATTCCTCTGTGGTTTACTCTTACCTTGAAACGAAATCAAATTCCCTGAGAAGCAAGGAAAGAAGAATCAAAGAAGCCCTGTCCCCACCAACCTTTTCTTGAAAGCATGCTGCCTTCTTGCTCAAAAGGTCATTGGTATCTTAGCATTATGGTGATGGCAGTATCAGGATCCTTTTCTTAGTATCAGAATCATGAAATATTCAGAAGGTATGGCTCATCTCTGCCTAAAGCTCTGAGGCATCATGAGTGTTGATGGGTTGGAATAGGAGCTCTTTGCATGTTATCCAAAATGTTTATCATAGCAAAGGTTGACATGCCAGAATTGGCCAACTGGCATGAAAAAAACATTTCACTTCTTGGGAAAGTGCTATCACTTTGCTGCCTTTTAGAAACTATAGTTGTTTTGTGAATTACAAGTGGTTTGCATAAGGAACATAAATTGCTGTGCTCTTTATCACTGCTTACTGTGTGACAAATATACAGTCCAATTTTTCAAGTGTGGTGTCTTAGAAATGAATGTCTATTTGAAATGAAAACCATTTCAGTACTTGAGCATCCTCCCTCTGGAACAGGCTGGATAATAACATGTTCATCACCTTGGGTTATTTTAATATTTCCTGAAGCCTGCACAAGATGCTTTCTATTTTCTTGTCAAAACATACTGAAATGAAAATTATTTTTAATAAAGTACAGTAATCACAGTGTGATCACCAAGTGCATTGTCTCTCATCGGATTGTTTCTTCCTACTTGCAAGTATGTGCAGTTACTTAGTATTATGATTGCTGAACAATCCAGTGTTGGGAGGAAGAGAATGGAATATTTCATTTCTGACAGAGAGCACTGGGTGATACAGAACATCCTCCTTTGCCTCCTAGAATAGTATCACTGTTTAAACCTAATGCTGGAAGAGTTTGTCTGCTGAAGGGACATCATTTCTTTCACCCAGTATTTCGTTGCTGCCTTCCATGGGTGCCATACACCGCAAGCAAAGCTCCCGTTGATACTCTGCTTTGTCCATGCCCGTCCATGCTGGAGCACCGTGCCAGATACCAGGTCTGAAAGGTGCTCAGCATCACAACATTCATTTCTAAGTACACAGTGGGAGCGCTGGAGTTTGGCTCTTGGTGTCCTAGGTTGCATGCTTTTCTGCGGAACAGCTGGTGGATGACTTGCTCAGCTTTGAGTAAACCGAGGCTGGGTATTTAGAAGAGAAAATTGCCTGGCTACACAGGCACTGGGAGCTTTCGATGATAATGGCTGAATTATTTTCTTTTTCTAAACTGTTTTTGTACACCAGGTTTTTTACTCAAGTTGCTCAGCTCTAAAATAACTGATGGACAAATCTCAAGAGATTTGGTTTTGTATCTTACCCAAACATTATCCAAGCTAAGTAAAGCTCTGGAGTTTGCATAGCTGAGCATGAAACCTCAGAAGAACAGACTTTCTCATGAGAGTGTCTGTGTTTCCTGCTGGCTGGAAGTACCAAGAAAATAGTCTTTTTTTTTTGTGACATTTTGGAACTTCAGCATCTGGACATCCATCCCTGTAATCATGACAGGAAAGTGAATATGAAAAATAATTGCTTAGAGAGGGAACTCTTTTTCAGTTTGGGGTGTGAAGTTGGTTTCTACTTTTTCAGTGAAGATATTAATCAGCATTGCAACTCTGGATCTGAAATGAGGAGATCTTAACCCAAAGATGCAAGTTCTGGCTGCTTTGTTCTGGGTATTGCAAAATATTATCTCTTGTCACCAAGTATTTCTTCAGTGGAGGGAAGAATCTGCTATTGTATCATTTCCTCCCTTCTATGTAAATATGTAACTAAACACTGCTCTTGGAGCACTTGCTTTTTGGTAGAACATTCTGCTTTCTTCAGTCACTGCTTCAAGTGTGAAATTTAGCTCAGCTGCAGGAGCTGCAGTGAATGTCTTATGCTAAATAACTGTAGTGAAAATAATCTTAATGATGACATTATATAACTAATACACTGACAAAAAATGTTACGGTAGTAAATAACTGTAATGTGAAATCATACATTGTTACATATGGAAATGAGAGCTATCCTTGTGTTTAAAAATAGAGTTTATCTTCATTTTGGATTTTGACAGTGAGTCGATGGGACTCGCAGAGAGGGTAACTTCAGAAGTTAAAGATGGAAAAGTGTGTTTATCTCTTGTCCTTCTGCCACCGCAAGATTTACAATATGTTCTCTTCTTTATTCAGTCCATATTTAGTAACTCCAGAAATGAGTTTTCCATCGTTGGCTTTGTATGATTAATCCAAGTTTGCGCTTTTAGCAGAATACCAGGAAGTATTTCTCAACTTCCCTCTCGGTTTGTTTTCACCAACTTTTTCATTCTTTAACTGGTCCTCACAAAGTCTTACCTCTCACTGTTTATGCTGGTCATGGATTTAGCTACCCACAGGTACTCACTCCTGTCTAGGCTCACACTTTTAAGGCCCCAAACACTTGCCATATTTTGAGGGATAATCAAAGAGAGTTCTTGCAAAAATCTGGATTATTATGGCTGTATTTGTGCTCTTTTCAGAATTTCTTCCAGATTGCCAGGCTTTGTGGCTCTGAGTGGCCAGGAATGCAGTGTAAACAACGAGCGAGGTTATTCTGGTGCTATAGCATTTTCTCTATAGGTAAACATGCTAAATTGGGGTTGTTCACAACCCTTCTCTTTGCTGTTGTTACTGCAACCGTATTTCACAATGAGCTTTTGTCAGTTTTGGAGTCTGCTTGTTCTTTTGGAGAATACATTTTACGAAGGGTTACTTTCCAGAAGAATATAGAGACATTTTTATTTATTTCTGAAGTTAGTACTTCTTTCCTACCTACCAAAATTGTATAGGTTTCTTTATAATTTTATCTTTGTTTTTTCAAGATTGCAAAAATGTTTCAACATAGTAAGATTTTAAAATATAAAAGATCATCATAAGTTCCATACTTCAGTATTGCATGTGTAAATATCACCATTAATTACTTGTGCAACTAATAATAACCTGCATTCCTATATGCTCTGTTTAAATCAGAGTAATTGAATGTTCAAATTAAGGACATTTTTGCAAAACAGGTGTCTAAAAATTGATTGTTAGTTACCCGCAGCGCTGATTTTCTCTGGTTCTGTTGATATAAAGGGGATTGGAATAATGCAAGAAGTAAAAGAAATCACTGCAGGAACATAATCAAAGTGACAGTTTTGTCCATATCAAGCTAAAGCAAACAAAAAAAAATAGCTGTATATGCATACTTAACAATGTAGGTGTGTCTCAGGGGAGTGATCTGAAATGAAGGGACTATCTTTTCTTTCTCACATTTAAGACTCCATTTCCAATTATTTTGCTAACTATATATTAGCTGTTTTAATTAAAAGGTGATGATTCACCACATTCTAGCCACCGAGAATATTTTTATAAAGTAGAGGTTTAAAAACAGTAATAACACAGACCATTTTGTTATTACTCTGAACATTTGGAGCTGTAGGAATATTTTAGCACAATTTGAACAATGAAAGAAAAAGCTGTTTTCGGTAATTTTGTGTTCAAGGGTGATTCAACCTCTTTGCTTGCTAACTCTAATTTTCTAAGGCTTCTAAGACTTTAATTTGATTCTTTTTCTGAGCATAAAACAATGTCTGAAAATTGCATAGTAAATTACTGGATGGTCACTTTTTTGTGGACTACCTGATTGTCAGAATGAATGCTGCCTTTTAAGAGATACTCTAAGTAAGTGCTGGGCAAAAGTGAACTTTACAACTCAAATTGACTTAGATTCTTGTGAATTCCAAGTGGTTTCATCTAGGCGTGAAGGAGAAATGCCTCACTGATTATTATATCCATTTCCTTATTTGTGTATATGTCTTGGTGCTTGTGTAAAAATGTTGTGTGAGGGCATCTTCAAATGTATGCATCTGTGCATACCGGTGTGTCTGGTGGTGACATCATAAAGTTAGGGAAAAAATGATTAATGTGTTTTACAGAATCACAGAATATTAGGAGCTGGAAGAGACCTCAAAAGATTACTATTTTATGCTTTCCCAATTTTGTGAGTGCTGCCTCTTCCCTAGGCTGGTATTCTTCTGCCTCATCACAGCCCCACTTGGGAGTGATTTTAAATTCCCAAATTCTGAGCACCGTTAACAGAACTAATGGGGAAAAAAGCATGCATTATCTTAAGACAGCTGTAAGCTCCTTTTTGACCAAACAGTCTGAATCTCTTGAAGACCCAGCAGGAATAATATGTTCAGTCTTGTCTGCTAAGGATTTCAGATCGGATCTGTTGAATTCTAGACAGCCAGAAACAAGGTCTGTGAACTTCCTTATGTTAAAAAGCTGCATCCCAGTGGGAAGTAGAGTTCCAAGAAGTCTGGTACATCAGACCTTGAAAACCAGTTTTAGATATAACAAACGTGTTGTAATTGTACATAAGCATATTTGGGATTATATTTATAAAGAAAACTTTCCACTATTACATAATTTTATGCAAAACTATAACAAATTTTATGTTGCTAAAAATAGCCATTTTTCCAAAGTTGAACATTTCAAGGTGGGAGAATGACAGAGCGGGAGTCCCCATGCAACCGGGGAGTGAAGCTTTGCATGGGACAGCTGTCAGTCAGCCTTTCCCATCTGCAGGGCTGGATATGTTCTCCTGTTGATGCAGAGCTGTTAGCTTACAGAAACAAAGCATTACAACTTAAGATGAAGTGAGTTGTGTGACCTCAGTGGATCTGAAGGAGCTCCACACTATGTATGAGCTCCCTGTTGATATATTTAGATACTTTAAAAAAAAAAAAAAAAAGTGTTGGGATAGGTGCAGAGCTGTAGCCCGCTGTGACTTTGCTCTTTCACACCCCTCAGTGGTCATGGATACCAGGGTGAGCTGTTTCGGGGCCAGTGCTGACACGGTAGAGGTAGCTGCTGTGAGGAGCTGGGCATGTGCGGCCTGGGCAGGGTGGCAGGCAGATCTGGGCTGGCATGAGTGTAGGTTAGTTCAGTGGTGGTGACAGATACTTTTCTGATGTCTTCAGTAATGACTTCTGCTGTTGGAGAAAGTCTTCTGTGCGAAAAAGCGCTGTGAGTGTGCTAGCTGGAAGTACTGTCAGGGGACCAAACTTCCAGGGTACACCAAAACCTTCATTGGCATTAGCTTCCACTAACTGGTGCTGCTTCCAGCAGTGGTGGAACAGCTGCCTTGACTCTCCAAAAAGGCATCCAGGGCTCGCTCCCATCTGAGCAGAATGCTCCCTGAGGCGGGCTGTGAAGTCCATGTGTGCCAGGGGAGCTCGCCTTTGCTGCTGCCGACGCTCCAGCACTCAGCAATAACTGTGGGAACCGCAAGTGGCAGGCAGTCCTTTAAATTATTTGGCATTACCCTTAAGTACCCGATCAGTCGGGGCGATTCGGAGTTTGATGTCTAAGAGTTTTGCACACCTGCAATTACTTAAATCCACAAAATTGCACCCATAGGTATTTGCAGGCACAAAAATGTTGGCATAAAATTAGAGGCCATTTCCTAAAACCTGCGTCTAAATTTTGATGATATGCTATATAGGGGGTTTTATTTTGAAATGGATTTGTGGAAAGCAATTGAAAATCTCCAGGCATCCCATCTGTGTTTAAAGTAACAACAATAACAAAACTTTAAATTAGCATAGGAGATTTAAGACATTTCAGGAAAACATTGATTAAATCTGCCAATGAAATGAATGTGTTTGGCGAGTGACCTAATTAGTGTATACTTGGTTCTTTTTCACTGCACTGCTTACCACTAATTGCTGTTCTGCTGGTCTTCTCCTGACAAGTAAGAAAAAACAAGGATGAGGGATTTGTTGAGGAAATAGTGACATTCAGTTTTAATTCATTTGAACCTGCTGCCAAGCTTAATTATGGAACTGAGAAACTGAGACCGGGAGGCCCCCAGCCGTTTAGGTTAGAGGAGATGGAGATGTTTAGTGTCTGCCAGTGTATTTGGGTGGCACTTACTGCAGCTAGCTGTAAAGTTGCACTTGCTGATGCTTAGCTGTTTTCTTCCCCCCACAGGCACAACCCCTCTGTTTTACTCTTCTAATTTACTTATTTAGCTCCAATGGCAGCAGGCCAAAACAAAATTTTATTTCTTATAGGATGGGTTTGACAATTCATCTAAATAGCCTTGTCTTGGGTTTTTTTTTTGGTTTGGTTTGGTTTTTGCATGTACTTTTATGTATGCAAACATTAATATGTCATTCCACAAAAAAAACAAACCTTGGGATCCTGGAATACTTGTAGCATCAGAGTGCTGAAGTCACCCTCAGTATAAGTACACTTGAGCTGAGTGATAAATTCAAATCCCCGCAGGAGATAAAGCAGCTTTCCCTATTTGTGTTTGGAGCCCTTAAACGAAAAGGGCAGGATGCTTCATGAAAATAGGGGAAATAGTTTTGGTTTTGGTTTCCTGTGGTGGTGATGGATTCCTACGAGAAGAGTCTGAAAGTCCTGGTTTTTAGAAGCCGAGTGCACTTTTCATGATGTTCTGCACAAAAACTGGGGGGTGGGGAGAGTGGGAGGTTGGGGAGTATAATCCATTGACCAGAATGTTTACCAGAAAAAAATTGAAGCTGAGGAATTTGAGGCTTAGCAGAGGGTGGGGCTGGTGGGGCTTGCACTTGTTTTTAAAAGAGGAAAAAGAAACACAGACGTTTTCTTAGAGCAGCGGCATCCGATTGGCAGCCTCCAGTCTGAATCCCTCCCGGGGAACGCTTCCAGCCAGCCTGCTGCCTTTTCCCAGGAGGAGCCGGGGAACAGTTATCCGAGCAGGCAGGGGTAGGTGCCCCAGCAGCCAAAGCCGCCCATCTGCCAGGGTGGCCTCAGCAGCCGGGCTCTGCCGGAGGGGAACACAGCCTCGGCCTGCTCCGCCCACAGCCTGCGCAGGAAGGAAGGGCTCTCCACACACGGACTTTGGGGTTCATTTGTGCTCTGGGGAGAGCTGGAGACCCAACTTCAGCTTCTGTGGGGACTAAATTTGGTCTACCCTGAGAAGTATGTAAAACAGAGCACCAAACAAACACTACCCCCACCCAAACCCTAACTTGGTCAGAGCCCGAGACCTGAAAAATGAAGTGAGATTATAAACAAATGAAATATGTTACTGTAGGTCACCAATGTAGGCTATAAACATCTACATGAAAGAACATAAAGTGTACAGAAAGGCAGCCTGCCTGGTTTTCTGTTATATAGCATTGCAGGGTTCTTGTAAGGATACTTGAATGCTGAAACAGCCTGGGAACTTGGCTTCCCTTGCGGCAGATTGATGTTCTTTGGACGGGTTTTCAGCCATGGAGTGATTTTGTCCTGATGTTCTGTGTGTGGTGGAGAGATGTGTCGGGAGGGGGGAGGGCCAGCAAAAGAGTCTTGGAATGAAAATGAACTTCAGGGAAAGGGAGAAGAGCAGCTTTGCAGCAGGGCTGGGAGTAGTAATACTAGAATGCATAATGGGCAGCTAAAGAGGCAAGGGTTTTTTTGTCTTGAGACTCTCACTGGATCTCTGATACGCTTATACAGCCTCTTGTGCACATTGAATAAACGTTTAGAAGATATTAATGGTGTTAGCAATTATGGACTGATGTTAATCTTCAATAATTCACTATGTTAGATACACCTGATTGCTATAATACAACACCAGAGTACTCGTTCACATTCTGGTTTATATTTACAAGCAATACTAACTTAGATGTCTAGACATGCTGTCTAGAAAGCTGTATTAAAAATCACTTACCCTCTGTTACTGCATACATGAATCCTGCTCTGTATACGGATGATAAATATAAAAATCTAATTCTGTTAATCTGGTTTTAGTGCCAATATTAAACCTTATTTTTGGACATGCACCCCCACATTTTTGGGCATGAATATGGTGAGAAATAAAAAGAAACGTAGTCTCCTGAGAAGAATGCCTTGCTATCCTAAAAAATAATTTGCTCTCTGTTCGATCCAAGCCTTCCCACAGCTTCCCAAGGCATTTCAGGTTTCCCACTTGGCAGCCCTGGCTTCTTGACAGGATCTCTCATGTAGCAAGATGGAAGCTGCATCTAATTGTATCTCCTCTCTCATCCCAGAAGCTGCACTCCCAAAGGGCAAAGGAACTGGAGAAATCCAGGGAGGACTCTTGCTGTCTAGTATCATGTGTTTTGGTTCAAAGCAGCATCAGTTTCACTGCTGCTCTGCAGTGGATAACTAGGAACATTGGATGCACTGCAAAGCAAGCTGCAATGTAGAAGAAGCTGATGTAAAAATGGCATGCTTAGTACTAGTAAAAGGGAAAATCAAATGGGGGACTCTGAGTAGGTAAACAGCTCCTATGTCCCCAAGTTCACCCAGCTCCAGTGCACTGGAACACACTGCATGGTGTTCATACCAGTGTACAGTTGTTTGAGGCTTTCCTTGAATTTGTAGGACTGTCTTGCAAAAAATGTACCCAAAACAAACAAATAAAAAACAACAGAAAACACAAACAAATAAAAAACAACAGAAAACACAAACAAAAAAACAACCAAAAACCTTAGAAAGTTGTGGGAAGAAAAGAACAGAAATGTTCAGATCTTGACTTTGTTACCAGAATAGTGCTTTTCCTACTCTTAAAAGTCAGAGTTAACTTAATTGTTAACAAATTAACAATTTTGGCGGATTTTTTTCCTTTTTTCTTCATTTTCTTAAACCTTTGCAAATGAGACTTAACCCATGAAAACAAAAAAGTCCATGTGCACAAATTCTTTCGTTATTGAACTAACTCGTGCATCAAGTAACGCATGCCTACCAAGATANAGCAAAAGCACACACTTTTATACCTAGATTTGGTGCAGAGGGGAAGGCAGTAAGGCTTCCCAAGAGCAAGAAGAAAGGCTAGCAAAAGAAATAAAAATGGATACGGCAGGAAGGCATATCTGCAGTTGCCTCCTGTACGATGTGTATTGACCTAGAAATGAGATGTCTGCAAAGGAGCTGCTACGCTATAAATATGCTTGTGCTAATATTATTAATGCTTTCAGGCAGTCCATTTTCATCCGTATGTTTTCCCAGGGAGATGCCAAAGGGGTGGCCCTTGGCCATAGCTTGTCCAAGTAGCACGCACCTACCTGTGCTGTAATTGCTTAATAACATGAAAGTTGGGGTTTTCCCTCAATGGATCATGAAATATATGTAGCTGCCTGAAAACAGGTGGTTGGTGAGATTTTTAACTCATCCTGTTGAAATCTCTTTGAGCAAGATTTTTGAGTGCTGTTCAATACCAGAGATAGTTCAGTGTGTAGAAGTGTTCAAGTCCACACCTTGTCCTCTTTACCTTCCTTTGTATCTTTAGGAAGATAAAAATACTTCCAGAAGGGACTTGACAGCACTGGTGTTGCTGGAACATGCCAGTCTTGCTGGTTAAAGGAAGAAAAAGTGGAGAGGAAAGAGGAGAAGATAGGAAGTGACTGGCTGACTAATAAACTAAAGTAATGCAAATGCTGAGAATAGGAAAGCCACTTAAAAGCAGATGATTATCCCTTGCTGATCCCTAGGATCTAACCTCACTAAGCTGCTGTTCAGCTGATACCCTGAAGCAGTTCCTGGTAGGGACCTGGCCCATGTTCCAGCAGAGAGGGCTGCCAGATGAAAGGGATGTGGTTTAACCAGGCTGCATCTTTATTATCTTACCACATTCTAGATCTATCTGGCAGTCCCTTGTAGAGCGCAGGTTACGATTTCTTCATTAATTGCTCCCACTTGCTGGAAGACTGCGCTTCCTGCCCCTACACAGATGTCCCCAGCCTGCTGCAAAGATCTGCGTCCCTCCTCTTCTGAAGCTTAATCCTCTCATGCGTTCAAGGGACACAAAAAGGGTCTTGTTGCACAAAACCAGCCATTGCAAACTGTAGCTTTGTATCCCAGGGAGGGCCATGCTGCTACCTCCTCTTATAGAAGAGATGGGGCAGGATTTCAGAGCATCAGAGGCCCATAAGTGTGTATGCTCTGGCTGCCAGGGACCTTCTCTCTGTTAGGACAGACAAAGAGCTGCCTTCTCTTCTCTGCTGTGTGCCTTTCTGCACATTAAAGCTTCAGGTCATTCCATTTCCTTGAAGCCCACTGAGCTCAGGAGGAAAGATGTCAAAAACAGAGGTGTGATGACTGATTCTGGTGGCAGTGCTGCTGGAAAATGGAATGTGAGAGAATGGAAAGCCTTTTCTTCCAAATATAAAAATCTTTATTTATGCATGTATACATCAATAACAATTAAAATGTCCATTTTTCTGTTTGTTTTTCAGGTTATGGTTTTGTAGATTTTGACAGCCCAGCAGCAGCACAGAAAGCAGTAGCATCTCTCAAAGCAAATGGCGTGCAAGCGCAGATGGCAAAGGTAAGAGCAACCATGTTATTACAGGATTATCTGAGCTGTTGGGTTAAATTTCCAAGAGTTTGTTTCACTCCTGTTTTTCTTATGGTTTTGAATTGCTTACCCCAATGGTTTTTGTTGTCTATTTGCTCCTGTTTAGCACCTTACTCGTCTGATGGTTTATCTATGTTCTTGAAAGCTGTGTGTCATGCAATGGGTTCTTCTCTGATGCGCTCTCTCTCTCTGGAGGACATTGTAAAATGGAGAGCACTGGAGTGGCAGAGTGGTTGGAGTTGCCTTTGTGCTGGCTGCAGTGTGAGAGTAGCCTTTTCTTTGCCTTAGAGCTGTCTTCCTGTGGTTCTTTTGTCTTGGAATTAGTATTCTTTTGTGCCTGGTGGGCTTCTCTGAAGGAATGATTGACTGAACATAAAGTTTGTTTGAATTGCCTTGGTTTGGCTTCAACTGTCTCTATTCTGAGGACATAAATGGAAGTGTAGCAGGTTGCTGAAAAAATTGTTGCTGGAGATGGTCTGGAGGTGACTGTCATCTGTTGTTCAGATGTGGCTGCAGGAGCCTCACCGCAATTCTTGCAGCAAGTGCAGTGAGCTCAGTACTCAGTCTCGGAACTGTCCTTTGTCCCCAAGCAAAGGGACTGGTGGAGAGACAGGGTTACAGTAAATGACCATCATGTGCTCTGGCTGGTGCCTTTCTGAAGGCAAAATCATGTGTCTTTGGGCCCTAGACTGTGTCAGCCAGCAGAAACAGCGGTTGCTTTGCACTTTGGAAATGCCCCAGAATCACAAAAAGCCCTAAATGTTGCCCGATTTAGTCTCTGTAGAAATTATTCTGGCCTAGAATTTTAAGCAGTAAAAACAAACAGGTAATTACAAAAGTAGAGGCAAATGACTACTAAACAATCACTACATTTGAAGAGCCCCCTTTAAAGAAATGCTGGTGATTTTAACCTTTATTTTTTCAACAATGTCATACTAAAAACTTGGTGGTAAATGAGCTTTTTCTGCCTTCAGTTGATTTACTCTCACTGTGCCTTTAAGTAAATGGGTGTCATCCATGTATTTCTGTTTGAGAGTGCCCCACAACACAAGCATTGCTGTTTTATTGGCTCTTAGCTTTTACTGACATGTGGCAATATACAGTATTTGCTTCAAATGGTTAAAAGACAACAAGCTGAAGAATGCAAACACCTACTAAGGACTGTGCTATTTTATTTCTCCGATGTACGGCATCTCCTTGTTAAAATGTAGGTAATTTGACACATTAGTCAAGCTGTGAAAAAGAAACCGAGGACAGGAGATATGGTTTGTCCTGCTGGTTGATAGCAAATATCCATTTCAGGGGAGGAGTAAATCTCTGTACTGCATAAATCTGTAAAGTTGTAAATTTAAAATTAGTGGTTTAAAGATAGGATTGAAAGATAAATCTGTATTTGGTATTCTTGTGATCCAGTACAATGAATTATTTTGACATTTGCGTATGTGGAAACACCAAACCATGATTTAAAATACCGTGTTTTGGATTGTCCAATAATTTGGGGTCTGAAAGCAAAGTCTGATGCTTTCAGAGTGGGAAGGGCTATACTAGCCGCTGAGGTTTGTTTTCTGGGGAGTCTGTGGCAGGAGTAGTGTTTAGCCCTGCATGGTTTTGAGGCGGCTGGTGTGTACACATTTGTTTGCATAAGTCTGACTGTATTTTTATTATTTAGCCATGGTGCCTGGAATCCCAGATAGGTTCTTTTTAGCGTGCTTGATAGTTCAAGATAAATATACAACTGACTTTTCCTATCTCTGAGAAAAATCAAAGTATTTAGAAAAACAGGGATTCAGAGGAAATTGAGACGACCCTGCACAGGGTACCTCCCATTGCTGAGAGGGCAGGAGCCTGGGAAAGCAAATCTGTCTGGAGAAACATGTTAGATCTTGCACATGTTAGAAGCCAAGTTGTGTAACAGGACTAAAAGACGATGTTACCTGCCAGTCTCTGAATTAAGACTGAGGGTTCAGAAGAGGTTTGAAGAAAGAGGCAGAAGAATAATAATTTAGTGTCTGCTTCTGGAAGCTTATCCAGAGCGCTTTTATTTCAAGAACTACTTTTTTTTTTTTTTAGTGGTGGATTGTGGCTTTCAAATTAAATAAAATTAAAAAGATTAAGTGTGAAGAAACTACCTAACCTTTTGCATGCCATACCTTGAAAAAAAGATATGGTCAGTCTCTTGTATCTTCTGTTCTGCATTGCACAATAGTGAAAGTGCTCCATGCAGGGGCCAGGGAGAAGAGTGTAACCTGGGATCAGAAAACGTCCAAACTCTCAGTCCAGTCATAGATGCTTTTGAGTAATGGTGAAAGAGGCATTTGGACAGCTTTTGCTGTGCACTTGCCTTCTCCATTAGCAAGAGAAAGTATGCTCAAGTAGCGATATACTCTGTGATCTTTTCCTGGAGAAAAATCTTGGTCGGAAAGACTAGTTCTTTCTCAGTTTTAACACAATATAATTTTTCTCATAGAAATCCAGGAATCTTCTTTGAAAAACAAAAAGCAGAACTGAACCCCCACCCATGTTGGCTAACAGAACTATCTTGTGGGTAGTTGAGTAAAATATAGTCATTTTATCGATGCTTAAATACAGCCACCTCCCTCATTTTTATAGCATTTGGACACCCTTTTGGCTGATTTTGTTTGAGCACTGCCTCTGAAAGAAGGTTAAACTCTGGTAGATCGATGCTTCAAGTCCCATCACTGTTGGAAAACTTGTTCTGTCGAGGTTAATGCACCCCATAACCCTACACAGGGAAAAAAACCCATCATTAAATGTGTTTGAATCTCTCTTTTTGTTCCCTTGGATGCTGTTCAGCCTGAGGCAAAGTAGTCAGGAGAGGATTCAGCTGAGGTAGAGGAGCAACAGTATTAAGCCTGCAGAGGTTGTGGTGGTGTCTGTAGTCTTGTGTCTGGTGTCTGGGGTCTTGTGGGCCCATAAACAGGCATCCATTTGGTGGGACAAAGACCCTCATGAACCAGGCTCTTGTACACACATGCACTCTTGCCTTGTCTCTTTAGCGTTTCCCTCACACAGGCACCTAAAGCAGAAGTTTCAACTACTGCCACTGTCTTGTGTCCAATGAAGTTCATCTAAGTTGTCCATCGTTTTCTGAAGTCCTTGTTTACAATTTAATTTAAGGAGTAACATTAATGCAGTGGGGCTGCTGAGTGATGGTTTCTTAGCTGGCCTGGCTTATGTTACTATGTGCTTCCTGCTTGTCTTTGGAAGTAACTCAGATGTACAGATCTGTTTGTGTGTGTGCAACGCTGGATTGCCCAAGCTCATTAGATTCTGGATTGCCCAAGCTCATAGATTCTGGGTGGGTTCTTTTCTCTTTTTTTTCTACTGAAAATGGCACAGCTATATGCCACTGGATAACCTCACAGGAATTGCTGCTTTGTTTGTCTCTTTGCGTGTAGGAACTACACAAGCTTAACACAGAGAAGACAATGCTTATGTGCATGGTTTATATATTGGATTCAGTTTTTCCATCTGCCTTTTTCATGCATTTTTCTAGAAAAATGTTATAGACAGAACATGGAAAATTAATAAGGGGAATCTTAGTAATATGGGAGCTGGCTCAAACAAGTAGGCAAGGAAGATAGAACACATGAAAAACATATCAGTGTTCTAATAAAATCTGTAACCACATCTATTCTTGGGATTTGCAGTAGTCCTTTACCCTCAATTACATATTCTTGAAGATATTTCTTAATCTGCTTTCTATGTAAACTGTTAATGATACTGAGGAGTCAGTAGAAGTTAGTTGTCTAAATTGGAGGGTCTGAGCTTGCATCAACCCTGAAGTTTTCAAACCTTAAAATTGTAGAATCAGGTTATACTTTCACGGATATTTTGGAGTCCTTTTCTACCATATGTTTTGTCCAGTTTTAGTCTGCTGAAAGATTACGTCAAGTGGAAGTTCATACAAAGATAAGTTCTTGCAGAAAGTATGCAATAGCTTCTTCAATACCTGGCAGCCCATCAAGAGTTTTGAAACAAACACATTCACCAAGGAGGGTTTTTCAATCTTGCTATTATTCCAAATGCATTTGTAAGACTAAAAAAAAATTGTATTTGATGTTTTGTGTTTTCTCTGGGCTCTCCTTTTGTATGTGTAATGCGTTGCGACATCCTCAGCACCTGTGCAGGAAATGTGGACTCTGAAGAAATATTTAATCAGCGTTGGCAGTTGTCTAAATCCAGGGAACATCGCTTGATGATTCTGCTGCAGTAATTGCCACCTAGAGGGTGCACTGAAGGAGCTGGTTCTGAAAAAGGCCTGTGCCAATAGGTTCTGATGTGTTTTACTCACCAAGGGAATTACAGAATGTGATTTTGCTTCTTGTGTAATATTTTTTTGCTCTAATCTCTCCGTCATGCAGAAGCTTAAATACAGGGAGTGATCCCCATCTAGGTTAAACATAAAAGGGAGCTGTTTCCTACAGAACAGAACCAAGCAGAAGAATTTCTGAAGAAGACCAGAGTACTGGTTGGTCTGTAGTTAAATAGACAGTTTTCCTCCAAGGATCAAGGAAAAGGAAATCCCACAGGATCTTATGTTTTCCAGGCTTTTGCGTAGTTTTCAGGAATTGCTTTGGTATGAGTCAGCTGACCAAATAAGTCCATTCTGCCTGCTCATTCTTCAGCTTCATTTTCTCTTCTTTTTAAATTACTGCCCTTTTTTTCTCTATCATATTCTGCCACTCTTAAGGGCTCTTCCTTAAAATGGAAACTGCAGAAAATGGAAAGACTCTCCAGTAAGCCCTTCATCCTAGTAGTTTTTTAATGGAAAAGTATAATTCTCCATATTTTGCAGTTTAGAAGTTCATGAAAATATGTAATAAAAAAGATACCTATACAGAATAGGATATCTGGCTTATGGAGGGAACATCTGAGACAATTAATCCCACAAGCAGATTCTTGTTACTGAAAATTTTAGCTAACCAAACCTCAAGATACTGGTTCTTGCTTTCTTGGGCCATATTTATGGACAACAGCCTGATTGACCAAGATACCTTTCCCTCTGATGCCAAAGCATGATGCTAGGTTGTGAGTTGAATGTTGAAACGGTCAGGCTTAATTTTAATCCCATTCTTTAATTATCTGATCCCCCCTCGCCTCAAGCAAACCTTTCTATGAAGTGAAATATTTGTATTGGCTCTTTAAAATTACTTTATTCGTTTGCTGCTAGAGCGGGAGCTGGTGACTGGAAACCCCGGTGTGCTCAGCAATGTAGGAGAAGCTGAGAACTGTGCTGTGCTGTCGCTGGCCACCTTCCACGTCGTTTCCGAAGAATTGCACAGCCAGGCGTGGGCTGCTGCTTCACCAGTTGTCAGAGACGTTTGGCACGACCGCGTGTTTGTGTGTGGAGCTCTTTGCAGCGCAGGATCCTTTTTATCTTCCTGAAATGTTAACCGTCTCTCCCTGTGTTTATGCACAGTATGTGCTGACTGACCAATACTGACCTGAATCGGTAACGATCCTGGGCTAAATGACAAAGAAAAATTACAACTGGCAGGAAGTGAAAGGTGCTTGGGTTTTGATTTGTAAATTACAGGTGCCAGCCTGTCTCTCTGTTGATTTCTTCTGCCAACTCAGCCATACCAGAGGAGTCCTGCAGAAGCAATGACCACAAGCACAACAGTTTTGTACAGCACTGCTTATCAAAGCCATGCGCTCCTCATCCTTTGTCTCCTGTTTACCTGAGTAGCTTTGCATATACTGTCTTTCATTCCTCAAAAGGGGAATTGTAGTTTGCCAGCTGGACCTGGCCCTTAAGTGCACATTTTGTAAGTGCAGGATATCTTTGAAGGTTAGTGATGGATGAAATAAAGGCATTGATTGAGGAGGTGGTAAATTATTTCTTTGTATCAGATTGTATCACAGAATATCTTAGGAGGATGTGCCTTTCCGAGGCAGGGAGGGTTTGTGTTTTTTTTTTTTTTTTTTACCAGATGAAACACTCTCTAAATTCAGGATTGAGATCACAGATGTGCTATAGCAAAGTGCTAACTTCAGACTTCAGAAGATCTGCAGTAGCAGATGATTGTGTCTTATGAGCTTCCTAGACAATCAAGTCTAAAGCAGTGAGCAGGTTTGTAAGAAACAGCTAATGTGATGGATTGGGGTGAGAACAAAGGTGCATGACCCTAATGGAAGGATGTTGTAGCCTCATCTAGCTTGGAAAATTTCATGCTTCTACCTGAGATCTGTATGGTAGCAAATGTGAAATGAGTTTATGATCCTGTTCCTGCTTTTCGATGCACATTCAAAAGCCAACGTAGACTGTGCTTGCTGGAGCCGTTCTTGAAAGAAGAACATCAAGTTTAATATCCTGGGGATATTTAAGTGTGTCCTTTCATGCTTGCATGCCTCGCTCCTAAAAACATGTAGGTCAGTATGAAGGAGGGTGTGCATTGGCAATGCTTGTACCACACCTGCCAGATTTACACACAAGAAGTTCTTTTGGGGGTTTTCAGAAGTGCTTAACTTAGCATAATTTTACTCTCTAGAAGTGAATGGGACTTTACTGTTGATTAATGGAGAGGAATTAGGTCAGTGCTATGTTCCTTTGTTCCCAAAAAATCTTAGCTCAGCACCTTTCTTAACCACTAAGTGAGCTTAGAAAATCTTATGGCACATAGTCGTGTTTATTCTCTAGCTATCACCTCAAGTAGACCTTGCCATGGTATTTTACTTCCCTTTTCAAGCACTGCTTTAGTTTCTAGATTGACTTTGTTTTTTATACAGTAACTTCATCTAAGATTAAAACATTACTCTGCCTTTGAAAATTGAAATATAAATAATCAGTAAATATATCTACCTCTCTGCTACTAATGCCCTGCACCACAGAACAGATGCTGATAAGTGAAAGAAGTGTCCAACTTCTAGGTTGGAGAGCAGTGGAATTATTGGGTTCTTTTAGGGTTATGAACTTGAGCCAAACAAGAATTAGGCTTTTTTCATAAATACACATTGTTCTTGACTTTCCTCTGACTTGGAACACATTTGAATTGGTAATAGTACAGCTGAAATCCACAGAACTTTGGCAATTCAGTCCAGAGAGAAGAATGGGGCTCCCTATCGTCAGCACTCACATAGCTATACATCTTGGAAGCTCTTACGCACACTTTGCAAACCCTTTATGCTTGCAGAACAGGAAATACGAGGCCTGCAAATGAGTTAAACACTGGAGTCAGATTAAGTCTTTTTTCCCTCCATACTCAGGAAACTCCAAACGCCCCATGGAGGAGTTATCCGACCACAACTATGCAGCTTGGGAATCCACAGCTCAGACTGAGAGAAACTATGTTCTAAATTCAGTGAGCACATCTTTACTCACCAGGAAAAATCCAGTGCGCTCTGGAATGATCAAAAAACTGTGGGTTTAGAAAATATTAGTGGGGTAGACAATGGACATAGCCTTTCTTTCAGTGACATATCTTTTAATCATGTTCTTCTGTAGCTCAGCGTGAGGATGATGCTTTTGTAAGGTGAGAAACAAAAGCCCGTTGTATCTAGTATGCTTCCTCGGGAGGAGGGGGAGATGATTCATGTGAGCACCACTGGGAAGACATGTGCATGCTTTTTGGGGTACCACATGGCGGGACTGAGGCACAGATTCAAGAGAGCAGTGCCATTTGTGTGAAAATCAGGCCACTTTCATGTTATTTTGTTTGATTTGAAAGGCAGGTGTGCAAACTTCAGTAGTATTTCTTCTGAGCTGATGCGAGTGCCAGTGTAACAGCTCATCAGCCTGGAAATACACAGGTGCATATTCTGCCAGCAAACACAAATCTACTAGTAATATGCATAGTTATTCCCTTGTGCACATACACATCCCCCTCTGAATATCTAAATGTTACTGTGTTAGTGAATACTCTGCTTGTTATTTCCTTATTAATGAATGTCTCCCATTCAACCGACATGTCTGAGTGGCTTGGCTGTAATCTAAATAAATTTAGGTTTAGATGCAATTTTGTTCACTAATGAATGATAATTTTTGTTGCTGGAAAAAAACCTCTATTTTTTCATTGTATAAAATTACCAGATTAGGCTTTCCTCATGATACATGCAACAAACTGAGTCATGATGGCAACTCATTGAATTTTTTAGTTGTTGGACTTTCCCTTTATGGATTTGTGCTCAGAAAGGGAGGTTACAGTGGTGTGAAGGATTGAATTCTGTTTGCAGTCACATTAGAGTAACTTTGATGTGATGTGATCAAAATAAAGGTACGTGATGTAAGAATGTAAAACTGGCCATATCAGGCCAGAGAAAAGGTCCCCTTTGACACCAGGTTCTGTTTCTGATTGTGCACTGCAACACTTGCCAGCAGAGGACTACAAGAACGAGGCAAGCATCTGAGGTTACGTCCCCAGAGTACTCTCCTAGCCTCCAGCAATCTGCAGCTTGGGGTTTCCTGAGCTTGTATTGAATAACCTTCTGTAGAACTGCCTCCCCAACCCTAAATACAGGTTTTATCCTCACACTTTTTTCAATTAAAAATTTGGCAACACAACCAGCCATAAGAAATTCTTGAGTTCTGTATGTTCTTCAAAGAACTATATCCTTTGCATGTTCTAGACCTGCAGTGTTGATTTCATTGATTGCCTGGTAATTCTTGTACTGGGAGAGACAAAACGCTCTTGCTCCCTGTGAATCTTTTTCATGACGCTTATGATTTCATAAAATGCAATCATAGCTTGCCTTGATCCCTGTTCCTTATCCACTTTTAAGCAAGTCATTCCAGGATGTGCCTGCGTACATAAGGACGCGGTTCTTAGAAGCGAGGGGCAGTTGCCAAGTAATGAACGTGAGGCATGGTAAAGTGTTTTTGTAATATGAGAGCACAGCTGATAGGAGGCTTAGAGGTTCATTATATATCAATATGTTGGACACGAGTTGAGGGTTGCTAATGCTGCGTAGTGCTGCAGCCTGGGAAACAGGAAAATGGACGTGCAGAGGAAGGGTAAGTTTTGCTGCTATCGGATATTTTGTAAGGTGTACCTCACTTTGTACAGGGATAAATGCATATATCTGATTAAAGCTAGGGAGATCAATTTTTTTAAAACAAGAACTGTCAGCTTTAGAAAAATGTACCCCAGAAATAATTGAAGTTTTAAATACAAGTAACATAATTATTACTTGAAAAGGGCAAGTGAAAGGTACAACCCCAAGTGTAAGAACATATTTTCAGTGTGGTGTCAGAAGGAAATATACACCACAAAACTCCACATCTGTGTACAAATAAGGTGTTGTAAATGCCTGCCATAAATTCTGAGATTGGTTGATTTCAGATTTCTTCAGACCTGAGATCAAATTAGTGTCTGTGATATCACAATACCTGAAAATAATGTCACCAGTAGATCAATGCCTGGCCAGTTCCTCTGCCTGAGGCTACTGGAGTACCATTTGCATTTCATCTTGCACTCACTGCTTGGGCACGATGTTACCAGCAACGCTGCAGCATGTGCCTTTGGATCTGAAAGGAGGAAAGGACTGAAGCAGATCTCATGCTGTGCAGAGGAATCCTTCTCTAGGAAGGATGTATATTAATGCTGTTCTGCTTTCCCTAGTGCTCATGGAGGAAAATGACCTTTTTTATGAGCCATGGGTCAAAATGGTGGACACATGGGAGAACCTAAGGGACCCTAAATTGCCAGTGTCTCTAGCTGTGCAGGTAGAAGTCTTTGATTCCACCGAAAAATGGTAGAAAGATATGTCCTGGGAGGTTTACATCTACCAAAGACACCCCTTACTCTGCAGTAATGGAGGTGCAGCAGTAATTTCATGTACTACGCCTCATAACTTTGTGGTCTCAGAAACCCTTGGGAACAATGAAAACTTTGATGATGGCAGCTGTAAATGCATTTCTGTAGCTGAAAAAGTTGGACCTCCTCTAGATGAACACAATTAGAATGAATATAATATTTGAAAGGAAGTGTAGTTTGATTCATGCTAGACTGGATATAACTTTGCTTACTTGGGTGCCAGTAAGTAACAGAGCAGGTGTGTGCAATGATTACCACCCATCAATCAATGCAGTCTTGATATTTTGATCAAGATTGAAAAAGGAAGAGAAATAGTGGAGAAGGGGAGTGAGAGATGTTTCATTTCTAAAGTGAGAAAGTTTTGGAGTTGGGACAGTTAAGGCTTGGTGCTGGAAAGCCTGTCTTTGAATTCCTCAGAAAGCATGGACTTATCTTTCTGAGAGTTGTTACTGTATTTCTGTACCTCAGACAAAATTTCTTCAGGCAGTTAAGTGATTCTTGGTTCTAAAATACAGCTGAACAACAGGAAAAGAAAGAGAAGATGCCTTGAAGGAAGGTTTCCTCATCTTCAAAGATATTTTGCCGCTTTGCTATCCCACTTAGTTACCACACTGAAAGAGCAGCGTGTGTTATCACAGTTTTGTCTCAATGAGGACGTGTATATGGTTTTTTAGTATGTGAATGCACAGATAGCAAGTTTTCCAGGAACTCCATTTCTATAAATGTGTGCACGCGTTTATAGAAGATCATTTAGAAATACTCTTGTGAAAACTTTACGATATGACACAATTCTTATCAGTAACAAAGAGTATTACAGTGGTATTTTTATAGTATGGACTGTTGGAGTGTGGCTATTTACTAGTAATTCTTCTAAGCACCGGGAATAAAATGCTCTGTGCTTTTTAGGAATGTGCTGTAGAAATAGGAAGGAAATTGGAGTTAAATTAAATCTTGGTCACTTTCAGCTGATATTTTTCCATCTGTCAGCAAAAACCAAAACAACAACAAAATTGTAAAGTCTGAGATGAGAGTTCATGATTTACTGTCTGCTTTAACTGCTTGTGGCTTGAAGCAGAGCTATACAGCCTCAGGGCTTCCCAGATATTTCCATAACTTGTCTATTTTGCATGAAAGGTTATGATCCCACCATTTATCTAAACATTTTCCTAGTCACCTACTCCAATTACAGCTTGTTATGGACTACCATTTATATGGCTGTGTTCCTTTATCGTAGTGACACAGCGTAAAGCAGCATGTGGAGTCGGTGACGGGAGAGTCCTTGCAGCATCTTAATTTTCAAAAGCTGTTTTTTTATTTCCTTGCTCAAGGAGCTGTTCTTAAGCAAAAGGATGCCACTGCTAGTGCCATGTCCTAATGCACGTCAGACCTGCTTCTTACTGTGCAGCATATTTCACGTACTAAAATTGCGGGTTTGCTAAAGGAACTAGAACCAACCCAAACCGGGTGAAATTCTAGCTGTAATGGGGTCGCAGGGGTCTCTCTGTTGTGTTGCCCTTTTTCCTGGGGCTGCTGGACCTAAAGTAATAGCAATCTTTCCTTCAGAGTAAAGATATCATTAGATGAAATGCATTAAAAATTTCTTTTGTATTATGAATCTTCTAATTGTTCTTGAACCTGGATTTTCCATGTTCAAGGAGTGTTCGATGCAGACTCTGCTTTGCTTTAAGTACAGATTAATAGTTCCATCTTGTATGATCACGCTGTTACATGCTATTCACTTCTCTTGAGTACATGAGTAATTCCCAGATTGGCTTAGAGGAATACATTGAAAAGGCTGGACATTTTATGTCAGTCAGCAATTAGATGAGTTACCAGGGTACCTCTCTGCACTCCTCTAAGTGACTATTGTACTGGATCTCTTTGATGGCAAGGCATCTGGGAAGCCTGGTGCAGGCTTCTCTAAAGGACACCGTCTGACAAAGTAGCAACTTAGGCACTTTTCTCCTGGGAGCATCATCTAGTACCATACCCTTTATACTAGATTTTACTAAAGGTTTCTCCATTTCTTTGGTGAGAGGTCTTTTGAATTTGTACTAGTGAGACCTGAAGTACTTCACACTGCAATGAAAACCTCTCATAGAAGACAGCCTTCTCATGTGACCCAGGCTTAATGGTCGTTAGATCAGATCAGGCACTGGATGATACCTGTAAATACTATTTATTGCCTCTGTTTTTTTTTTATTTCTTTGATAAAACCTTATGTATTAGTCTTTCACTTAATATTTTGGAAATTTTTCGTAGTGATCTTTGCCTTCACAAATGTCTTTCCTTCCTTAACATTTCCCTTTGTTCCCACATGAGTGCAGTTTTTTTACTTTGTTGATCCACATGAAGCATCTGTAAAGCAGAATGATATCCCATTTGCATCCTTCCTTTTGCTATTGCAAATATGCCACGTTCTTTTTAAGGTGCTTGTACACACTTATCACCATTCTGTTTCTGTTACATGAGTTCTGGATCTGAGCTGGCTGGATGTTGCATAAGCCAGGCAGTCTCTCTTCTAGGAGAACCCAATTCTTGTGATATTCCACTGATCAATAGCCCTTTTCTATACCTTTTCTACTTACAATCCATCTTTCTTGAGTGTGGTTGAGCTGAACTGTATGTTATTTTTCAGAGAGGGTCTTTGCAGTGCTGTAGCACCATCTTTAGGTTGGGCAGTACCTTGACTTATACCTATATTTTGCTACCTTTTTGCCAGTTGATGAGCAGCCTAGAGTTTGCAGCAGAAAGTCTCGTTGTTAGCAACTGCTTTATATTGAGTGTCGAACTGATAAATTTCATTTGCTTTCTTAAAGTTGTCTCAAAATGCTTTACTTGGTTTTGAGTCAAATGCAGATGCTATATTTTATAATGTATTTTATAATACATTGCGAATGTTCACAGCTAAAGTTCTGTTCTTCCGTTTTTCTTTAGTGATAATATCAAGTGGTTAGCTATTGTTTAACACCTTAAATGTGTCAGCTCAATATCTTGCATTGCACCAGAAAAGTCTTGCCCAGTGCCCTACAGCATATTTTCTGCGTATAATTCAAAAAAATACTGTAAGCTAAATAGGAGATTTAGAAAGTAACGTGAATTTATGTATTTCTAAACCTTAAGTGTTTTCTAAAATGCTGTATTTGGCAAAGAAAAGTGGGAGTGAGAAAATGCCTGTAGAGTTTCTAACATACTAGATTATGGTACTTTTGCTATAAGGAACATTTACTTCAATCATGATAAAACCTCACATACTTGAAGAAATGAGGATTTGGTTTCACAGACTTGCCAGGTTTTATTATCTTCAAGATTATCTTTAAATACTCAAACACACAACACACAAACAAACAATTTTGTATTATCTCTGCAGATATTTCATCAGTAAATGTTTTAACATGTAGGTAGAAAAGTGAGAAATATAAGAAGAAAATTGTTATTTTTACTACTTCTTTCATGCATTTCGTTGTTTGGGGTTGAGTGAGACAAGCAAAACATATTTGCTAATAGAATGATCTCCCCTGCTCAATCTGGCGCTCAAGAGATACACTCTTGAGATATATATGTGTCTCATATTTGTTTTAGACTACAATGAAATCTTGCTGTCCCAATATAAACATCCAGATGACAGATACACATCCAAATACTTTTTGGGGAATCAGTCTCAGCTGTTTCAAGACAAAACCGAAGAATTTGATTCTTGAGAGCAGATGCTCAAATCTGGAAGTTTGGGGGATTTAGATGTCTCTCAGCCTTGTGTGTACTTCCACTTCTAATCATGTTTTCTAGTAAAATTTCTCGGAGCTATGTAGCAGTGATTCTGTAGTTCTGAAGTTTTCTAGTTTAGTATAAAGACCTGTATTTTGGAACCAAAGTTTAAAAACGCATTCTGCCTGCAATCATGTAATCACAGACTGGTTTGGGTTGTAAGGGGCATCAAAGCCCATCTAGTCCAATCCCCTTGTTATGGGCAGGGACACCCTTCTCTAGACTAGGCTGCCCAAGGCTCCATCCAACCTGGCCTTGAACACTGCCAGGGATGTGTCAGCCACAGCTTCCCTGGGCAGCCTGTGCCAGAGACTCACCACCCTCACAGGAGAGAGTTTCTTCCTAACATCTAATCTAAATCTACCCTCCTACAATTTAAAGCCATTACCCCTCCTCCAGTCACTGTAGCCAATGATAGAGAGTCCCTCCCCATTTTACATAAAGTCTTCTCTTGGGAAAATGTTCTGGATTGCTTCAAGATTGTGACATCTGGCTCCTCAAGCTGTTATTTCTACTTACGTTAAATACTTTGCTGCATCATCTCTGCTAATTTTCTTCTTTTGCAGCAAAACCAGAATATACTGAGTTTGGCTGATCAACAAGTTATGCCTGTTGTTCTTTTCACTTCATCTCCATTAACACTACTTAATTTCTGTTGAAAGTGTATAAGTTAGACTGCTTTGAAATGTATTTATCTTTGATACTGCTCTGCTTTGTCTTCAGTAGTGTAACCATCTCCATTTAGTATATTGGTAACCCGCCTTTTTTGTTAAAAAACCCATCAACAAACAGCACTGTTTTTCCATAGACCTTGTTTTTCATTTTTTCAACCTTAGTGAAAATGCAGTTTGTAAAAAATGGTGCAGTACAAGACTTTATTCAAGAATTTAGAAGTGAGGGGTCAGGTTTGCCTTTAAAACTCAAGTCTTAGGTGAAGGAAAATGTTGTTCTTAAATCATTCCACAAAATTCTTGTGTCTGCCAGTGGGGTCCAGCATGCCACCTGGGGAATGGTTTGTGGCCCAGAGGCAAAGCTGAGATAGCAGAATTGATATTGGAGATCAGCCTGACCCATCAAGCTGGAATCAAAATCCAACAGTTTGTCCTCTGGGCAACTCTCAAATTATCAGTTGCAGTGATGTGTGCTTCAGCCCACTGAATCCATGAGCCATTTTCTCTCTCACAATTCTGGAGTTGAAAGGAGGTGCCACTGAGTCATCTGTGGACATAAACCATAGGTAAGGTTCCAGCAGTTTCATCAAGAACCAGTTTTTCAAGAGGGTGACATATGATTTGTATAAGCAGGGTACATTAAGGAAAGTATTTCGGCTGTTTTAAGCTAGCTTAGAGATTCAAAGCCAGTCTTAACAAAGTAGAAACCCCCAGTTAATCTGTTTGCTGCAAATTAGAGGTCGATATCTTCTTAGAGACTGCAGAGTTTAAGAAAAGAAGCCTTGTTAACCAAAGCTGACCATCCATTGCCCTGTCAGACCATTCCTGTGTCGTTCAAGCTGAAACAGTAGCACCAAGAACATTATTAACTTCTCCCACTTGCTTTACATTTAAAGGTTTTATTTCTAGGTGGTGAATGGCAGATCGGATCAGGGATCAACTATAAAAAAGTGTAAAGGTTAAGACACATGAACAAATTATTTCAGAGTAATAAATTGGTGATTTATCCTTTACTAAAAGATACGCTACTTCAAATTGCTGCATGTATTTTCAGAGACAAATATGCATGTAGATAGTTTCTGAAAAGTGACAGATGCACAGTACTCTCTTCTCAGGCCAAAGTCCTGCAGTAAGTACTGGTTTAATTTTAGTGCTCTGTGATGAGCAGGCTGTATCCTGGCTGAATACTGTGAAGTGGTAAAGAGGTAATCTACTAAATAAGTGAATTAGGTTAAAAGATGTTCCATTTATTTTTAAAAATATATTTTCTATCCTCCTTCATCAGCTGAGTGCCAATTCTGTGCATTGCTCTGTAGATTGTTCAAATTAAAATCCAGTGCTTGCAGTGAATAAAGTACTCGCCATGAGAGGAAATATTGGGATGCCTCAGCCAGAAGTTGACTGCGGACGTTATGTATTATTTCTGCTCCGATGGCTGCTGTGGATATGATCTTTGTTCATCTTGTTGAACTGATGAAGTTTTGTGGATTGAATGTAAATATGCCTTAACTCTTGCACAGTATGTACATCAAAGAGAACGTTACTATAGAGAAGACAGGCATTTGTCAGTACAATGTGAGTAATACTGGGTGTGCAGTACTGTTTAGAGGTGGTGTATTGTGGTGTCTGGATATATTTGCATCTAAATGAGCTGAGCGTTTCTTCTCATACAGCTTTGATTTACCTCGATTGCTACAGGATTTTGTTCCTCCTGGGATTCAGGGAGCTGTGTTCCCATTATGCACTTATCTCCCCTTCAGATACTGTCTGCCACCTTCAGTCAGTGCTGCCAGATAAGTATATATAATGAAGATCTTTTACATCAGAGCTGGTTACTATTCTGTCAAGGCAGTTACTGTGTTCTAGGCCTCAAGAGGAGCAAGGAGTGATGGGTACAGCATTTATTTAAGTACTGCTTTTTATGTGAAGTATTGACTGTATCTGAACCTGCTTCAGCATTATTAATGTTTATGGAAACTATTGCATGATAACACATAGTTTGAAATCTTTTGGTTTAGAATTTTTAAGAGCATTACTTTTCCATTTGCCTTTTTTGACTGAAAGGGGTCTCAGTAGCTCATTAACCAGTTTTCCAAAGATCTGTGTCAAACTCCCTCACTCAGTGAGCTTTTAGGTTGTTGTTGGAGGTTTCACATAAATCAAGGTGCCCCATTTGCTACATGTCGCTTAGTGTGGATACTCTCAGCAAAAAGATTTCTTGGCCCAGCTCTTCTCTTGGTTGCACCAAGTTGCACTTTAATCTGAAGGCACATTAAGTCAATTTAAATCTCTGAATAGCGCTGATGTATCTTACAGGGTAGTTAGAGCTTTAGCAATCTAAGAAAATAATGTGGAAAAACATTTGAGAAGCGAAACTTGCAAATTTAAAATACGAAGGCATGGGTGGGCCTCTTGTGCTGTGCATTATTAGCTTTTGCAAGATCATTTTCAAACCTTCTTTGCATCCCGTAGTCATTGACTGAAGTTTTCTCTCCTGTATTCTGCAATCTATACAAAACTTTCTGAACTACTTCAGCATTGGAAAAGGGGAAGCTATCATTTTTCAGACATTGTTATTGAGACTGCAGTACCTTCCAAGGAGCACTAGACACTTAAGAAAACAGAGGAAGGTCCATCCCGTCCCCTAAGGACTGTGTGGTTTGAAAGGCAAATAAATACACAGTAAGGTAGTACCGGATTTGCATGTGTGCTCTTCTAATGGGAAGCAGAATTATCACTGCTGTCTTCTCGCTTTGTTTATCTCTTTTCAGTGAGGTATTTCCTGCTTCAATTCTACCCATTTACCCAGAATTTGTATGTTTGGGTCTTAAGACATTAAGTACGTTTCCCTTCAGTGGAGCATCTCCAGTATTTCCCTTTCCCTTCCCTCATCAATTCACTGGGACCATCTTGTCCTTCTGACATACATGATAGGGTTTGTCAAGTCCTTGCTGTAACTGTGTTTTATTTCCATGAGTAATGAGATACTGTGAGAGGGCATCTTGTCCTGCCCTAAACGAGGCATGCCAAGCCAAACATGAAATGGAATGCCAAATGTTATGTCCTATATGTTTGTCAAGTGTGTGATCTATTTTGAGAGACCCAACTCAGTACACTGATATATTTTACTACTTGTGAACTTTAGCTTCTGTTAATATGATTGAACCAAGTGGAAATGGAAATTGTCAGGGCAATTTAACAAGGAGAGCCTGCAAAACTCATTACATCCCAGGTAGTAAAATCACTTTCGAAGGAACATTCTTCAAACCTGAGCTTTATTCAGTAAACTGCATTGGTGCCTGACCTTTTTAAGAGCTTTCTCTTCCTTGGGAAGGAGGAGGGGCAAATGCCCTGTTGCTCAGAGCTACCTATCTTAAATTATAAACAGCAGCCAGACCTGACTCTGTGCTTTAGATCACACAGGATGACAGAGTGTACAACTGCTCCAAACAGACAGTTAAATGGCCAGCTATTTAGATGAGTTTGATGTGTATTTCATGTAATTGTATACTCCATAAAGCAGTAAAAAGCCAATGTTGTGTGCTGGCTGTGTTTTAGCACAAAGTAAATCAAAGTACCAATCACAAGTTTGTAATTCAGCTTAATCTTTTCAAGACCTGATGCTTTTAAGAAGCTTTACATTGATACTAGTAGCAGATGCTTGAGGGTTAAAGTTACTGTTGGGAAAATAATTCCTATTAGGTCAATAGCTAGTTGTCTTAGCAAGTTAAATTAGCTTGTGGAGAACTCTCCAGGATCATGGCTGGGTTTCTCCAGGACTGCAGTGTAGTCATGGCTCTAAGAGTGCCTCCCTCTGCACTGCCTTCACACTGGTGTCAGTGATTGCCTTTTCCTACTAGGGTTGTGAATGAGAAGTCAATCTAGTCTAGGTAGCAAATTTAAGCTTTTTTTTTTTCTAGTTGCAAATGTTTTATTCTTCCAATCATGTATCACAAATTTTGATTAGAAGAATACATGAAAAGCAAATCTGTCATGTGTCTGGACCAGTTCGTTATTTCTGTGTTTATTCCATTTTCCAGCATGCAAACAACTGTGGGCTGTTGAGATTGCATTTTCCTGTAGCTGTCCTCTGCCCGGTGCATTGGCACAAGTGAGCTTGCTCATTAGTGAGCCCACACACTCAGGGTTTAGTCCAGCAACCTTTGAAGTAAAGGGAAAGCCTCACACATGTTTATTGGGTGTCAGATCAGACATTTAGCGCAGACTGTGGCATTACAAGATTTTGTCTAATTACATGATAAGGCTTTGACTTATCTGTGCAGTTTGCGAGATAGCATTACTTACGGGAAGTATGTTAGAGCTGATTGTGGGAGACTTTGAAGAGGGTGTTTGTCTGCTCTGCCTTTTTCATGCTGTTTAATGATTTATTTTTTTTTTTGCCTTTGGTGCCGTCCATTTTTTTTTTCCCCTGGATCTGTCACCATCTTATCTAGAGGTTTCCTGACCATGTTTAATGGAAAGTTGATAAAAGACATAAGTGAAAATAAAAGAAAGTAAATAAAAGATTGAGAATAAGGAGTAGAAACTTAAGAAAAGGAAACTTTTCAAAAGAACTGATGCAAAAAAATAAATACTTTTTGGGTTCTATGGGCAGAAGAATATTCAAATGCATAAATGGTACCAAGTGTTTCACGTGGATAGCGAGGTCCTCCTTAGTTAAGAGGTAAAAAGCTGTGTAAATTCATAGCACTTCTGATTAGATCCCTTCTTGTGTATGTAATCCATAAAAAGTTTTCTGGCATAAAGAAAAGATGGGAGATGGTTATATGTATAAGTAATTGTATTCTGCAGTAGGGGCTTTTTTTCCACAGAGAAGAACTGGTCTTTGTGTAGAAGTTGTTGCACGTCAAGTGGAAGCCAGTAATAGCCCAGATATAGAGCCTGAGATGATTCCTCTGAAAATTTGGCCTTTACTCATCTGAAAAGAAATGCTCTTTCCTTTCCAACAGGTGAATTTTATTCCATTATTTGTGTACATCTGTAATAGCATTTCCTCTTCCCAGTTTAAATTCACGTTTCTAGTGTGTGGCAGCGCTTTACGTTTGTAACGTAGAAAAGGCAGTAATTACTGAAGAAACATGAAGTTTTCTCAAAATGCTAGGATGTAAATAGCCCACTGTCCTGTGGAACAGGAATGTGGATGAACCATTCATTGTAAATACACTTGGCTTGTGTTACGTTTTTCTTTCAGAAATACGCTCTCTTTTGCAGAAAACAGAAATGAGGATGGCTGGGAATATGCTTTGTTCCACTAATTAACTCGCAAACTGACTGGTGTAACAACACTGCCTTCGTATCTTCCCTTGGTGCCTGTGGGTTATGCCCTGTATTTTAAAAAAATATTTTAAATATAACAGTGTGTTAACCTGGTAGTCTATAACTACTATTGAAGTAGGAATAGTATAGGAAGTTGACATTTTTGTAAGGAAGATTGATTTTTCAGTCAAGCAAATTTATTTGATGATAAAAGAAGGTATTTCTTTAAATAGATGGCTTGGCCTTATTACTTTGTTTCTTTACTTTGTATAAAGCAGAGTTTTCCAAAAGTCTTACTCTAGAACCAGCTCCATGCTACCTGTAGTTTCTGCAAACTCCACTATGGAGCTTATAAAAATAATGATGAACTGCTTTACCTTAGTCAAACATTTTTAACCAGCAGTATTTGTCCTGTCATTTCTGAAATGTCAGTTTTTAAGGCTAATTATTTCATCTTCGAAAAAACTCCAGCTAATACTGTGTAAATACTCATTTCAGCAATCTCTCCCTCCCTGCATCTCCTCCACTTGACATGCGGGTCAAACGGTGAAGAGAAGAAAGTAAAAAAAAAAAAAAAAGGAGGAGGAGGAAAGATTGCATTTTGGAAACAGCACTGTGTCTGAATATTAAATCTCATTATTTATATACTTTTACAGTATTTTCTCAGCTCTAGTAATGCTATGGTATTTCATTTCTGATCTCTCTTTCATCTATTTACATTAACTTTCATGTGCTGTTTTCCATATTGTCTTCTACTTAAATGCTATATTGTTGATAGGCACTGAATTATGAGTCATTTACAAGATGTGTTTGATTTGGCTTAGGAGGAAAAGCCTTCCAACTTTTTAACAGGTTCTATGAGAAATTGAAACCCAAACCCTAGTTCAACAAAATATTTTAAAATGTGCTGCAATAATAGTATTTTAATTGATTGCATTTTTGTTCAGTAGAAGTCAAACTTAATTGTTTTTTTAAAATGAAGTATATGGACTGTTTAGCAAGCTTTTCTATCTTGCTCTCAACTGATTTCTAACTGCAGCTCTGACTTTTAGTTGGCTCAGAGCATGAATAGAAGGAGTTCCTGGAGAAATCCCTACAAAGTTGCTCCATAAACACAGCTAATGCTAACAAAAGGGACTGAGGCTGCCCTTGGAGCACAGAGTCACATGCAGCGAGACTAGTCAGTGCTCTGTATATGAGGTTTCCAATATATTGTCTTAGATTGAGCAGCAGTTTTAGATGGTCATGGAATCTCCTGAGTTGAAAGACACCTGTATGGATCACCAAGTCCAACTCCTGGGCCGGCCAAGTCAGTGCATGTGGCTGAGTGCATCATCTGGATACTTCTTGAACTCAGTCAAGCTGGGTGTTGTGACCAATTCCTTGGGGAGCCTGTCCTAGTGCCTGACCACCCTCTCAGTAACCTCTTAACCCAACATCCAACCTGAACCTCCCCTGTTGCAACTTCATGCCATTCCCTCAGGTTCTATCACTGGTTGACAGAGGAGATCAGTGCCTGCCCTTTTGCTCCCCCTCGTCAGGAAGCCACATACCACGATGAGGTCTCCCCTCAGCTTCCTCTTTAGGCTGAACAAAGCAGGGGACTCCAGCCTCTCATGTTACTCCTAGGTCATTGCATGTAAGCAAGAGCAAGTCACAGAGTGACTGGCTCCTCCACAACTTGGGTGAGAGAAAATGTATTAAGACTGTATTTGGTTTAACTTGCTGGAGTAACAGGCAAAGATGTACTTTAGAAGGAGGAAATCACATTTACCTAAGGCGTCTAGTAACCAGCATAAATGAAAATGTCAAAAATCACGATTCTGGGAAATTTTTTCCCAGGCAGATGGTAGGAATGTTTAAAGACTCAGTCCTGTTTGTCTTCAAATGGCATGGCCGTGTGTCTTGGAGATCAAATGCAGTTGTTTGATATACACACCATTTTTCTGGTAATCTGAATGTTTCAGTCGCAAACTGAAATTATGCATAGGTTTATTATGGAAATGATCAGTAAGTAGTCATGAGGAGAATACCTACAGTGATTCCCCGATGTGATTTCCCCTCCTTTGATTTCATCAAACTAAAAAAAAAATAAAATAAAAAATGTTAGCAGGCAGCATGATCCCCTGTTAAGCTATTTGGTTTTATTAGCAAATCACTCATCTTTTTATTTTAGTCACTGAGTGTATTTCTTTTGTCCTCATCCTTATTCTTCCAAGTCATGGAATAATTCCAGGATATGATTAATTACCAGTAATTCTCACCAATTTTAGTGGAATTTGAAAGCTTTCAGTTCTTTGCAGGATACTGTGTGGGGTAAAAATATCTGTATCTGCATGTATATATGGGAGGCAAGAGCTGCATTTAGAAGTAGTAAACTTTACTGAGCACATTATATGTAAATCTATTGAATATAATCTTGTTTTCTGCACCACATTTCCTATTTGAAGTAACTTCTTTTTCTCATATATTTTTTCTGGAATTAGGTAAAAACCTGAGCAGCAAGCAAGACACATTGAGAAAATATAATGACTAGGTGGATTTCTGTAGGTGTCTCTCTTGTTTTCATGCAGTAGTATGTAAAGGATTTTTGATTTGCTCAAAGATGACGAATTAACACAGAGAAAGGACATTTGGGAAGCCTCACAGCAAAGATGGTAACACCTAGAAAGCTTATTGGTGCTTTCTAGGTGCTCGGAGAAGAAGAAATACGTTTTGCCTTGTTGCAGTCGTGAGCAGTGACACTTCTCTCATTTCCTGCAAAAATGACTAAACTTTTTTAAAAATACTTATTTCAAGTTACTTAAATAATCTTTTCTTGATTTTACAATTAATTGATTCAGTAACTATTTCTGGAGTAGCAGCATTTTGAGTAAAATGTTGATCAACATTAAAGCAGCATAACAGGCTATGTGGTATTTCTGCATCATGCTCACTGCTTTCTGATGGAGTTTGCGTGTCTAAAACATTGGGGTGATAGGGGCTGAGTAAGCTAGAGGAATTTCTGCCTGGGAAGGTATAGTTGATACCGACAGACCCTGGGCAAAGCAGGGCTTACCATAGCACTGGTGTAAAATATTCAGCCTGTGGTTTTCTGGGGAAAATTTCCGAACTGGTAAATGCGTCATATTTTCTCTCAAAACACTATTTGTTTTCTGTAAACAAAGAGCAGCTTTTGTATAGGTAGTTGAAAGTACAAAAGGGTCTCTTGGCAAATCATTAATCTTGCTTATAATTGCTAGTCAGTGTTGTAGTTCTTTTCCATAAATTAAAAGAGGGGGAGACCTAGCCAAACAACTCATGGCAGGGAGCAAGAGCGCTGTTTTTTGGGGCAAGAATGCCATTTGATGCTTGAATTAATGCATCATGTATTACTCAGTAGTGGAGAAGGGCAGGGCAGAGACAGATGGAGAGGAAAAGAAGAATTGGTTTGTTTACTTCATTAGAAAGGTGGAAAACAACCTTAACTGGTCTGCAGCTTCCACAAGTTAAATGGTGATGGCTCTTCTGCTCATTGGTAATGGTATGAATGGCAGTGTTCCCCTGATGTTTTGTATCTTGTGAGTGTGTGTACACACCCACACACCACACACAGGTGTCAATCAGAAGATGAATCTCTGAAAGCCCTGGTCTCATGCCACAGAGTAGGCATTCACAATGGGGGCTGGGAGGGCTCTGGTCTGATCCAGAGGAGGAGATCTATAAATGTCACTGCTGAAAAGTGCAGGTGATGTCTCCTCCTCCTCAGGATGTTCATCTCATTATTATTTTCTCAGAGGCATGACTGTGTCACCAAGTGCAGCTCACTGTATGGGATGGAAGTTGAGGGACCTTCAGAGGGAGGAGTTAGTAGTCTCTTCTCATTTCTTCCCGTGTCTGGATGCAGAGCTGTTATTTTATTCATCCAGAAGGAGTGTCTGAGTTTTCCCAGTCTGATAGTACAGACAGGGAAGGAGGAGACTGTCACCATTCTTGCCCCCATTGTTCAGGGCAGGCTGCTCATGGACAGATACAGTTCCACTGCTGAGGCTCCCCACACCCCAGTGCCCTACGAGGATTGTGCAGGCAGAGGGTTGGATTTCCCTCTGTCTGCCCTTGTTGTACCTCTGTGGTTGTTCCTAACTTTTAATATCAAAAAGCTCTTAATTAGCTTTTTTCTACTGGTTCTGAGTCTGGATGGTGCTCACAAAGAGGTCTTCAGTCAAGTCAAGTGTGGGGTGTTGGTCTGTTCTGTATTGTAACACAGCTTGTCAGCTCAGGGATTTCACACACTGCTGGGACAAATACTTTCCTTGTATGTATCCAGGACTATTACTCTTACAAAGTGCTTTTAATGTACTTAAAAAAAAGAAAAACAAACAAAAAAAAAACCCAAACAAAAAAAAAACCCAAAACACTAGACAAAATGCTTGTCCAGAAGAGCTTGCACAGTGCAGGGGCTTGTGGATTAAATATGTACATCGTGCAGCTCTGTTGCACTAGCTGCTTTTAATACTGAAGCATTCAGCATTCTCCTGTGATAAAGGTTGGCATGTTGCCTGGATCCTTATATGATTCTGGATAGGGCATACTGATACTGAAGATGTGACCAAGAAAGCGTGCAGCTCCCATGCATGCTCCTGGCATGCAAAGTAACAGTGGGATTCCACTGTTACTTTGAATGCCAGGCAATAAAGGGTTGTTGACATGAGGGTTTTTTTCGCTTTCCCAAACTTTATCTGCCTGGATTTTAACCTATTTAGGGAGTTCCCTTATGTTTTATTTTTAAACTTTTTGTCAAAGCCCAGTTCTTAACTACTATAAAAAAAAAATAACAAAAAAACCCCAAAAAACAAACAAACCAAAACAAAACCAACCAGCAGCAATTACTCTCAAAATGAGTGGACTTTATACTGAAAGTTGCATATACAAACTTTGAGTGTTACTCAGACCCTTTAATACATTATAGAAAATTCCTCTTTAGCACAAAAAAGAAAAACCCAAAAGTGTTTCTCATGTCACCTGCCTTCTGTGATATTCCTGTACAGTAAGATTTTTCCAAAGTCTTCTCTGGTTATATACTTGTTCAAAGAGGCACCATGGGTACTGCAAAACTGTTGCCCAAATTTTCCTGAAAGCGTGGGAGGCCACATTATGTGTAGGAGCAGAAATGCTGGTCATTTTGTTCCCTTGATAACCTTCCTAAGGGCCACCATCCCCAGGATGAAAACTGCTGCTCTCCAGGCAAGAGATTAGCTCCAGGTTCCTGGTATAGAAAGTACAGGTACTATGCATCTTTAGTTCCTCCATACTATAGAGACCTGATTGCATGAGGACAAGTACAAAGAGCATGTTTGTTAACAAAGGAGTTAATAGTTTAAATAATGTTAATGGAAACATACAAAGTAAGAAAGCATCTGAACATGGGATGGGAGTTGGTGCTTGGAAAGTACTGTTTGCATACAGCTCAGGTCACCAGTGTTCCTCATGTTCCTGGTTTCTCTTTACCATCTTACTCTGTTTCATTCTTTGATTGGATTTCACTGATTAGTTTTTAAGACTTAAGTATGTGAAGAAGGACCAGATGGTTATAGAATCAGGATCAGTGCAGAGAGCAAATGAATCATTTTATAACATGAACAATCTTTAGGTTCTAGCTTGGTTTTTCACAGATTGGAGACCCAACTGTCACATTTTTGTTTCCCATGTGGGTTCTCATATGGGCTTAGATTAAGTCACCTTGAAACCATCTCTTTAATGAGCTCAGTCAATCATCTTCCATCTCATGCTGTGAAGCAAATGCTTTGATCCTTTCACCATTCTTCTTGCTTTCCCCTTGCAACCACTCTGGTTTTTATGAGCCTTAGTGTGGAAGCAAGAACCTGGACCTAGTTCTTGTATTGTGAGCACTAAAGCCAGAGGCAGAGACAGCATCTGACTTGCCTATCCTGTGTCTCCCCTTCATCACATTAGCCCCTTGGAGCAGTGTTATGCTGGGAATTCATGTTCATCATGTCATTTAGTGTGACCTCAAGACTCTTGTCAGAGGCACAGCTCAGGGTTGAGCTCACCATGTAGAAAAATCCTCTTTATTTCTTATTGCTAGATGAAAGCTTGTGTACTTTTAAAATAGCATGTTGTTTATGTTGATGCACAAGAGAGCATGCTGATGTTAGCTTTTAAATCAGTTTGATCTGGAGTTTTAGTGAGAATAAGGAGTTTTTCTGTTTCTGTTAAAACCAAGGAGTGGTGGGGTATCTGGAAAAAGAGAAGCACTTTGAGGTGCAGGTGAAACGGGAAAAGGATTATGTATGGGATTGGTTTGGTTTTGTGGGGGTTTCTTAAAACCAATCCATTAATTGTAATAGCTTTACTTGGAGTATTAGTTTCAAAAGTCAGAGTTTTGGCATTATTTAAGATAGTTGTTTTGTGTTCCGATGTTTATATAACAGACCTCATGTAACTGAGTGGGGTTGAGGGGGGAGAAAATCCTTTGATCCTTCAGCAAAATGTTTTTATGTAAGTAGCCTTCTCATGGTGAGCTCTGGAAGTCTGGACAGATCGTTGTCCATCTGCTTTTACAACTTTCTGTGATCACCATCCAGCAAATGCTGTTTAATCTACAGAGAATAAACACTTTCAGAGTTGACAGTGTGCTTCCCAGGTGCCGAGGGGGAGGATCACGCAGCCAGGCCCTTTGCTGCAATGTAGGAAAATAGTCATCCAGAGAAAACAAATATCCATGGAGGCTCTAGGGAAGACTCCCATCTCTTTCATTTTCCTTTCTCTTTAGAAACCAGAGACTCTTTGGGAAAGAAATACAAAGGTATAGGTAACTTTTCTTGTGCTGGACAGGATGGTGCAGAAGGAGGGAGAGATGCCAACAAGGTTTAGGATCAGTAGCTCCTTGTTTAAGATTAAAGGAGTGTGAAGGAAACATGAAAATGCTTGTGCAGAAGGCTAATTGAACAAATTCTCATACCTGTGTTTCCATTTGGAACACTGTTGATTGCTGGAAGAGGGATCAGAGACCCAGCTCTGCAGCGTGGAAACAACCTGCGGGTGCCTGAATCACATCATGGCAAGGTCTGGTAGCTCTGAGGTGCTTGTCTACTGTACCCTAACATAACATCCCCCCCCAGAAAGCTGGCAGATAACTAACACCTCATTGCTGATCATCCCAAGTACTGTGCCTGTCAAGGTTACAGTCAGATTAGAAATTCTTTACTGGTTTTCTCCCCAGGATGAGTGTGCAGGGCTTAGGCTCCCTGGCGCAGGATCTCAGTGTTGTACATGTGCTTATGTTATAGTAGCAAAGTGGTACTGCTGGCACTGGCCTACCTACACCTCCACTAGCTTTTTTGTATTTTGCTCTCAGTTGTACATTTTGTGCGTCCTTGTGAGTGCCTTTATGTTTCTATTTACAGGATTTTCCTTTGTGGAAATTCAAAGAGCATTTTAGAACCTGTGCCCCAAACTTTCTGTGGTACAACCAGCTGCTTCAAATACTCTGCGCTCCCAAAATACCCAGAATATTCAGGATTCTTCCCTTATCTCTCTTCACAGTTCTTCACTGTGAAGTATACAGGACCCTTTATTCTTAGAGAGCTTTTTCTTAAAAATGTTCAGGAGACCTCAATCTTAGACTTCTTTTATGAATTTTTTAGGGGGCCTCTAAGTAAATGGTTAGTAAGACAAATGGCGTGTGTATAATCCTACCTTTGGGGTCAGCCTGGCGTCTCAGTGTCCCCGACAGCCTTCCATCAAATGTGTCACCTCTGTTGCAGCAGGGTTTCCGAAGGCAGAATGGGAGAGGGGGTGGAGTGATTTGGCTTGTCAACTGCTTCTTCATGAGCTTTCTGGAAGCACTGTGGCAGGGCTCTACTCTTGATCAGTCCTCAAGTGCGTAAGGGTAGATCTTGTCCAAACACATGCCTTTCTCTGGCTGCAGCACTTTCAAAAGCAAGTTGCCCTCTGAGCTGGGATTCCTTCTGTGTCTTCTCATCCCATATTTAAGGCTTGGCAGTTTCAAAATGTAAGTAAGCGTTTCCCATGTTTGCCTCTAATCCATAAATATCACATATCATTTAAGCTGCTGAAATTAATCAGTGTAGTAAGGAAACCACATACACACCCCAACTAGCCTTCTTTTATGGCTGGACCAGGACAGCAGCACTGCCTGCCAGCTGTAACCGTCACTGCCAAATGTGAGTCTGCTGGATGAGCACTAGGGTCATGAAGTATTTTGTCACTATAGGTCGAGCAAGTGGCTCTGAGTATTGGCAGGATCACTTAGCAAAGGGCGTTACGTGATGAGAGTGCTGCTGCTTCTTAGGGAATTGCTTTTTAAATGGGCTGTGGAGCTAGTTCAGGGCTGGAGACTGAAGGTCTTGTGTATCTCACTGGATGGCACAGCCAACCAGAAATGTAAAAGTTGGGAAAACTCCATGCCACTGAATGTGGCTGAGTCAAGTTCAGGGTCGGCATGCTATGAGGAAGAGTCATATCCATTCCTTGCCACCTGAGAACACCAAACAACTGAGATTACTGGGGTTTGTTTTGGTTTTCTAATCAAAGTGCGAGATAGCACTCCTCTCTTATTTATCGTGCCTTAGGCTACATAGAGCTATATCAACTGCTTCCATTTTGCTAATTATCTGTAATAAGGAAGGATAATGAAAGTTTAAAAATAATTCCAGCTGTCATTTTGTTACCCATATGTATTTTTCCTAGCCTTTTGTGATTATCTGTTGATCTAGATTATATTCTCTGCTCATCACTATGAAGTTTAAAACCAGTAATGAGCAAAGATAATTTGCGAATTACATCACTTCGGAACAGACCTTTGAGGTTTAACTGAAAAAAGAAAGTCACAAGGCGCTTGTTTTTGCACAAGGTGCTTTATCATCTGCAGAGCTGAAGTTCTATTTCTTCTTTGAAAGCCAGGAGCTGCCTGCTGAGAACTGGTTTATGTCAGGTTGACCTTACCAGCAAGAGACACTGTGAGCAAAGGTCTTTAAAAGGGGTGCTGATGAAACACTATTTATTTACCTCTCTATTATTGATAGTGCTTTGAGACATAACCTCCTTGCAGAATCTCAGTAGGTTCATGAAGAGGTAAAGGAGAGAATATAGTAAAACTACTTTGTCTTGTCAATGCACATTATTTTAATGGCTTCATACGTGCATATACAATATATATATGTATCTGTATGCACATCTAGATATACACATATAGGGCTCTAGAAAGAGAGAGAACTATTTAATCACTTTTACTCAATAATTAAAATGGTAAAATACTTGCCAGGATTCAAGACTCTGGCAAGGATGTTGCTTCAAAAATATCCAGAAGCATGGCACATAGTATTGATTGTAGGACCAACATCTACATCTGCTACTTCAGATTTTGGTCCTTCTCTCTGCGCTTCTGAGTCACAGAGGACACAATGGATAGACAGTACCAACCCCTTAGGTTGAGAGGTGTCGTTGACTACTGTGCTCAAATTTGGGATAGCATGGATGCTGTTCCATGCTCTGCTCCTGGTCTGCTGTGTAACTCTGGCCCTCTCATATCTTCTCCCTTTTTTTTCTGTTCCTTCCTGTAGCTTTTTTTTTTTTTCCAATTTAAAATTTTTTGCTTTCGGACATTTTCTGACTTTCTGCCTGTGCAGAACATAGAACAGAGCCACGCTGTTCTTGGCTTCAGGTATTGTAGCATAAATATTAGAGAAGAAAAAAGAGAAACGCTTCTCCAGTCATTGCTCAGTGCTGTTTCCACTGCACTCTAGAGGATACTGCAGCCAAGTTGACATGAAATTTGGAAGTGGGTAGAAGGAAAAGGGGCTTTTCTCAAAGTGATCCCCCTGCTCCCTCAACGTGGCGTGGATCCTGCTGTCGGGAATCTGGACATTAGCTTCCTGTGCATGATGGAGCTGGTGGCTCTGCTGTAATACACCTGCTTAAGTGCTTTTTGCTGGATTGCAGCCCGAACAAATTGTGAATTCCTTATCCTCTCGTATCTACATTACTGCGTGCTTCAGAGCTGTAGCAAGGCATTTTAGTGTCCAGGATAACACCTTGTACTTGGCAGCTCTCCTGCTCCCCCAGCGTGGTCTCCAGAGTATCAGCACCTGGGATGGGGGAGGCTCAGGAAGCAAGTACCAGCCACAAGGCAAGCTGCTGCAGCCCACCTGCGCGGCTGCCTGGCTCCCAGCCCCGCTGCCGCTGTGCTCTTCTCCCCTCTTTCTTCATTTGGAAATGAAGGTAAATGGTCAGGGAGGGCATTGCTTTGGCCATTTGAGAAGGGACAACTCTTGCTCCCAATGTGAAAAGGTTTGGGCTGCTGCCAGAGGCAGGTTGTCTGGGGTGCTCCCAACGTTCAGTTTGGATGGTGCTTCTGTCCCTGTCATCCCCTGGAGGTTTCCCCACCCCAATCCAGGCTTTTGTCGGCGTCAAAAACTCGCAATCTGCTTGTATGCAGTCCCTGCTTCTTAAGAGGAAGTTTTATGTGGTGTGGTCTTATTTATTTAGATTGGTCCCAAATCTACCATTACAGTTGATCCATTTATACAGCAGCCCTGTAACTCCTATGGTTTTGACAGTAAGCCCTTGTTGGTCTGTCTACCTCCAGGAAAGCCTTTGAGATGATTGAAATGTAATTAAAAAGTGAAGACCAGATGTTTCTTCCCAGATTATGTTTTCAAGAGCACAACAGTCCTTTCAAAAGGGAGGAGAGGGAAGAGAAACAGGAGAAAACCCCTACTGCGATGCTTTAACAAGCGAATTTCCTAAAGAATATGCAAAAAAAAAATCTGGATTTTGTTCTTCGGGTTTTTTTTTCCTTCCACACTGAAATTTGTAATCGGCTTGAAATGGTAATAAAACGAAGTGGACTTTCCGTTCCATTTTGCTAAGCCAGCAGATGTGTTTTTCCCCAGTGCACCTGCTTTGTTGTTCAGCCTTTCCAGGGAGGAAGGGGAAGAGAGAAAAAAAAAAAAAAGCAAGCTGAATTTTTCATTGGAACAGTACTTTACTAGTATTTTTTTCTGTGATTTACTGCAGTGAAAATGTTTTCTTGGATATACTTTTAAATTTCTTCATTCCATTCTACGAAGGCAAATAGAGATGTGGAGGAATTGGGGGAGAGAACCCACATAGATCAAAAGCAAAAGAGAATGTTTGAATAGGTACAAATCCTTTATAGTAAAACTGCCAGGAAACACATGACATTAATGCAATTAGGCTGCGGAACTGGCAAATTAGACAAGATATGCTCTTGCCGTCTTCAAACAATCCACTTCCTACACAGACAGAAGGATGACTCGGTAGGTTGAGGTTTCTATTAAGTATTTAGTTTTGTTCTGTGGGTTTTTTTACATTGTCCTTGTACAGACCTTGACAAGAAAATGCCCTGTGAAAAAACAGGATTTTTTTTTCCAGAAGAGTGTAATTATGTGCCATATCTTCTAGACAGCAAATATGTGGGCAAACTTTACAGATACTTGCTTATTATCTTTATAAAAGGATAGGTACAGATGCATTGTTTATCTTACCAATTTAAGCTGACTTCTAAAATTCAAGTGCTACTGAATGTCCTACAAACCAGTTCAGGACATACTAAGTCTACTTTAGGTCCAACTAATATGTTTTGCATTTCTTTAGGCAGCACACACATTTGCCATGGCAATGAAGCAAGGAGGTCTCGATTAATGATCACTACAACCACGTTGCTCTAAGTTCTCTTCAATGGGGGACTTACTGTAATGGTCTTTTTTTCATGGTGTTGGTACTTTCCAGGACAAGTTCATTGTGAAACTATTATGTCCTCATTAATAAAACCAGATTTGGTTGCTCCATTTTAACTTTCTTTAAAAGAAAATGATTATCCAATCCAATGTCACACTACCAGAAGAGTATAAATGACTGAGTTTTCTCTGGAAGTAGCATTAATAACCCCACAGAAATTCTGAAGGAATTTTTAGCAGCTGGACCAGTGTGGTGTTTTTGATGCTCTAAAGCATTCAACTTTTTCTTTCCAGCCCTCAGGGCAGTAGTGATTGGGCAAACTTTCTGTACTTAACTAGTTAGTGAGGACTGAAGGTGCTGTATGTTACCTTCTTGGACATGGCTGCTAAGAACAATACAAGGGGACCAAAATGATTCCTGGTCCTGAACTCCTCATTCATTTGCTTCATCTTTAGATCAGCATATTACTGTAAAATCCATTAACCGAGAGAAGAATGGGTTAGCTGTTTTCAGCTGAGGGGAGAACTGTAGGTCTTTGCCCAAGTCCAACGTTTGTTAAAGTAGCTGTATGGACTAAGGGGAGCAGATCTGGGGAGAGAAGAACAAGTGCTGCCAAGCTGACATCCACATTGTGCCTATCAGTGGGTTTTCTTTCATGCTAGTTCTCGTTAGGTCCTGTGAGACTGCATGCCTGGTAGTGGTAGCAATATGTGTAGTCCTGGGCTTCTGGGTAAATTTAATTTGAAAAGACCTGAGTTCCTGAGCTCCACGACACTCTGTGGTATGAACCAGCTAATGGTAAGCGGGAATAATTAGGAAATTTACATCAAAGACACATTCCTGACTCTCACTAAAATGCAGATGCAACCTCACAGTGAGCTTCATGCCGGTTTATATTTGGGCTACTCTGTACCTCTTGCAAAATGTAAAGGAAACAAGTGAGAGTAGATTAGGCTATGGGAATAATTGCACACTGGGTAAATGAGAATCAAAGCAAGTAATGGCCTTAATTTATGTTGTAAATAACTTCATACAACCATTATAGGAAAGAAAGCTTAATAGAGCAATTAGATTGTTTTATAAGGTTAAAAGGAAATACTGGATTGTCTTTTTCCTCTATCGTTATCTGTGCGTTACAGCGCAGACTCTTGTTTTTCAGTCACCTTAACCCTTTGATGTGTAATGGCCCTCTGGATCAAAGCTCCTCCTCAGTATATCCTCATAATGCTGTGGCATGTACTGTCTAGAATACCAGTTGCGTAAAAACACAGAGAAGATAAAAACATAACCTACATTTTGGTTTTCTTATAAAGCATCACTTCAGTGATTTATGCATGACTAACAACATCATGGAACTAGTGTTTTCTTCCTTGTTAAGGTGCCTGTGACTACGTCCAGTAGAGTAAGGTCTGGGCTGGGGACTCATGGAGTGAAGAGCATGGTGTGGGACAGCATGAGGAAGTTGTTAAGTGCTCATGTTGAGTAGGGATGCTGGCTCCTGGACTCGGGCACGCAGGATTTAATATAAATTTTCTGGAGTGTTGCTTGTAATGGTTTTGTGCCTTTAACATTTAAAGATTTGGGGTGTGTGGGTGTGTGTGTTTAAAGATGGGTGTGTCCAGGAACTGAAAGGCTGTATCATGAAGTGTAGTTAGATGTCCAGATGACCAGATGGAGCTGGTCAGTGGCAGAGAAGTAAGCAGAAGTAAGATGCCTTTTTCCTCTGTCCTCCTTTCTTAAGTGGATTAAAATAATTTTGCAAATTGTAGCTATTTATAAGAGCTTCTCATCTGGGCTCTCTCACTATCATGGCAGTCCCCTGGCTCCCAAAAACTGTGCTCTAATCAACCTCATTGACACCTCTACACCTCTATAATTAAATGGGGAGACAGGAGGCTGAAGAAGTGGAAAAGATGGTAAAGTAACAATGAGGACTTCACAACAGAGCTCAGAAGTCTCTGGAGCCACTTCTGACAGAGGAAGATTGGCTATTCCCGAGTTCTCAGAATTAAAAAAAAATATTTGGAGAGGGAATAAGTTATTTGTTTTGCAATGGTTGGCTGTTATACGTGTTCTTCCCCTGGTATTTTCGTATCAGTGCTGCAGATGCCATGGTGCAGAGTATCACCATAGACCTCCGTGTCATCTGAAGCTTCACAGTCCTATCTTAGAATGTAAAATATGTTGAAATGTGCAAAAGCAGTCTGAATTTCCTCCTCCTCCTCCTCCCTATCAACTCTAGTTGTTTCTGCTCTACCTACTTATCTCCCTCTGCTTGTTCCTTCCTCCCCAGCCTCTTTGAGTTCCAGATGCTAAAATACCCACTGAACAAATTGTGATTATGGCTTGCAGAGGAAAGCTTTTGCGAAGAGTTGAGGGAGAGGAGAAGGGGTGGCCTTTGTTAAATTTCTCACTGGTTTGAGAGATAACTTGTCCCAGATGCTTAATGGAAAAAACCTGAGAGCTCCCAAGCTTCTTCAGTGACGCTGGTTTCACTGTACACGACAGTGCCCGTGCCTGTGTGCCTTTTCAGCCTCCTAGATCTGTTAACCCTGCAGCAAAAAAAAACCCCAACCTTTAAATAAACTGGTGTTGTCAGAAGATCACTATCTGCCTTGGTATTAATACCTTATTTATTTGTAGTAGATGCTCAGAGGGAGGCTCTCTGTTCCCCTTTTTACAAATCATGCTGGACAGAAGGCGAAGGGCATCACGGGAGGGCTGGTGGGGTCTAGTCCTCCTGCGGCATTGCTGGTGGAGTCCATGGCATGTTGCCACGATTTATCTGTTGCTTCCCCTGGGGCTGCAGTTCCCTGCAGGGGCCAGGACTGCCACACCTCCCTTCCATGTGCCACCACGCAGGAGACCTATCTCCAGTGGGGCTGGACAGCAGCTGTGCTTCATGGCAGCGTATTGTGGCTTCAGAGTCTTTCACTGGAACCATTTGGAAGCACTGGATTGTGCCAGACTGTCTGACCTGTTTTGTTTGGTTTACTTTTTTTTTTTTTCCCCTAATGCATTTGCTGCAAAGTGGAGAAGTCATTGGCAGCTTTTGTGCTACCAGAGAGGACCATGGAGGATGCCTCTGGGACCACCTGACTTACCAGCTGCCCTCCTGAGGGTTTTTTGAGGTGCAGTTCCTGCTAGTTCTACCAGTATCTACCAGTATCATACCAGGCTGTGTTTGTCCCTTACCCAAAATCAGCAGATTTGCAACTCTTTTGCATGGATATATGGGCACTATCTTCCTTATCCTTACCAAAAAGTTAATATTTGTATTTAGCACAAGAGGACTTGTTCTTTAATTTTAAAGCCAGGATTTTTAATAGCTTTTGCCATGGGTTGACATCTGTCGCTTCCTGGTTTTCCTGGTATCCTTTCCAGCCTTCAGCTTCCTGGTTACTGTCTGTCTTGGGACAGGGTTGCACAGTTTTTCCACATTTGGATTTAAATGCCCTGAGCAGGAACACGTGTTGGTGATTATCTCAGCAGGTCTGGTTTGGACTCGGCACCTGCAGCTCTCTGCCCCCTGGGAGCACCGTAAATGGTGACTGTCATCAATGTCCAAACCTTGCTTAAACCCAAGCGGCATTCCCAAAACACTGAAAAGAATGCAGTTCTAAACAAAACCTGTGTGTATGTGTCTTCTCCTATATGTTTTAGGAGAGGACCACATTCCTGCAGACTCTCTGTGATCTCTGTCACCTGTTGTCCATGACAGAACTTGAAAACAGCCTCCTGCTTCCTCTGTCCTTCCTACCGCAGTTTTTTCGGTGCTGTTTTCCCTCTCTGCACTTTCAGCACTTGCTTATGCAAACTTGTGCGTGTGCCAGAGATGTGATACAGGCCTCTCAAAGCTGGTTGCGCTCCACTGTGTATCTCGAGATGGCTGGTTAGAACCCTGACTTGTGTTAAGCTTGATCAAGGCAGCCAGGAGGTACCTTGGAATCATTTCCTGGGATCTTTATGGTCATCAGTGCCCCTGTTACATGTGCAGCTCACAGCATTACTCCCCAGTATCTCTGTGCCCACTGTGGACCCAAGTCTTCCTCTCCCAGAGGCACATGCTAATTAGAAGTTGGTTTTTTTTTTCTGATGGCACCCACGTAGTGTCAGTCTGAGCTCGACTGGCACCAAGGTTAGTGACTGCCAGCTGGAGAGCTGCCGAAGCAGGACTGTAAAGTGGGCATCAAGCTCTTCAGCAGCTAGTGGTAGGATTTTCAGTATGCTGAAACAGACAAGGTGCATTATTTATCTTCATGCACCGTGTTCATTACCTGTGGGAGTTTGCTCACTGAGCTCTTGTAAGAGCTTTCAGAGAAGTAAATTCTGCCAGAACAATGACTCAAAGCTTTAGTCAGCTAAGAAGCTTTAATGAGTGTATATTTGTTTACTGTGTTAAATTATTATTCGGTAATGGAAGAAAATAGGAAATGACTCAGACTGCAATGAAAAGTATTTTTTTCCCAATTGCAGCAAATGCCTTTCATAGTAGTTTGTGGTTTGTAAGTAAATAAATAATGAAAGATACTATTCCAAATAAACCTGCCTTGTTTTGTGTTGTTTACAAAACATCAGTGTGGGATACGTATCTATAGGTACAAGTAAAGGGAGACACCTTTCAGAGGTGAAGCTCAGGCAAGCTTTGATGATCTCAAAATCTTTTCCTGTTCTATTTTCTTTCTGTGCTTTGCAGTTTGCCCCTTTCTGAGTCCTTATCCATTTTCCTTGTTTGTGAGGGGATTTTTTTTGTTTGATTCCCATGCATTTGCCTGCAAAACATTACCGGTAAGCAGAAACTAATTGCCTGCACTGTACAGCTCTCTTGGGACTTCTAGCTCCTTGAGGTTCACTTGGTTATATTGCTGGTTTTCTTCCCATTTTCAGAAAATTTGACTGTGATTGCAAAGGATTTGTGTAGTAGCCATTAAGTATTTTAGATGATAACCAGAATATTAAGATCCAAAAGTAATGGAAATTACTAAATGCTAGCAAAGGACAATGAGTGGTTACTTTCTGAGCTGAAAGATATGGGTATCATGATAAATAATGTAGGCTGATGTATTAGCAATCATCTCTGACTTCAACATAACAGAAGATTCTCAGTCTGCCTGATTTATTTTGCAATGTGTTGTGTGAACAAATTATCTTGATCCTGATTGTATATATTTATCTACAGTTTCACCTGACTAGTGCCTGTATTCTATGTTGAAATTTAGGTGAAGTTATTTTTCCATGAAGAAATTCTCTTTATCGAGACCTTAAACATTCGAATTTTCCGATTCACTGCTGCAGTTGTTCCTAGTGCAATTTTCTGAATAGAGGATCAATGAAACTTCAATCTATGTGGGCTGTTTATCAGTTTTCAATATTTCCACCTTCTTTCTGCTGGACTTTAAAAACTTGCTTTATATCTCTCATTTCTGTGTTGGATCCTTCATCATGGATCTCAGTGGCCCTCACTTTGCTACTTAAGACAGTAAATAAATCTGGTCATGAAAAGGATGAGGTTTTTCCTGACCTTACAAAAAAAAACCCAGCAAAACTTAAGAGTTTCCAAAATTAATTTTAATGTGAATGATTCTCTTCAGAATAGTTAATAACTCAGAGCTTAAAGAACTCATTTTGGTGGCTTGAGTTCAGACCTGTGTCAGTGTAATGTGAAGCAGGGGCTCTAACATGCCAGGTGATTGTCCCCCCATCAAATTATTGGCTATTTTGAAAAAAAGAAAAAAAAAGCCTCTCTCATTCTGTCTCACCTAGCCCTTTTTCACCTTGTATGAATAATTGAATAATCATTGGGGCAGTGCAAGAGAGTAAAGTCTGCTAGGTATCAAAGATGTAGGGCCTTGAACTGTGAGCTCCTGCATCCTGCTGGAGAAGCCCAGAGTCCCTGGGGACCTTGTGCTCTCAGATTGTGCCTTATGCTTTAATGTTCTTTTCTGGTTTGAGTAAAGGCAGGATAATCCACCAGCTTTTCTTACCAACCTGCATTCTCATCTCTCCCTCAAAGAGTCAATTCAGCGAGCTGCGTAGCTATCTCCACGTACGTTTTGTTACTAATATTCTACATGCTGTAAGAAATACTACTTAATCCTCAGAGTTGCACTTCTGGCTCTCAGGGTTCCTTCTTTTGTACAAATCAGAAAACCCAGTTTATTCCCCTCATAAACAATGCCTGTTGTTTATCAGTAACTTTGATTGTCTGAGACTGTGCAAAAACCTACTGTCAAGCCCATTTTGTTTGTAATTAAGCCTAAGCTCATTTGGTGACCAGGGAGCCCGAGTTTTTGTGTTGTGGTTTTTGTTTGTTTTGGGGTTTGTTTGTTTTTTTTTCTGTAGTAACATGCTAATAGTGGTAATAATTAGAATTAATCTGTGTCTTCTTCACTAAAATTCACTTAACCAGTGTAGAGCGCAGTTATGGAGGTTTCAGTAGATAAAAAGCAGAAATGCTGGGGAGGGGAAATCTGTATTCCCATAATGAGAGGCAGGTGTTGGAGACCCAGCACAAACTTCTTGCAATTCTGCTTGCAGTATGAGCTGTGGGCATTCTGGGTTAAACGGTGGCTTCACTAAAGGTAATGGCAAAGCTTCTATACTTTTTGCTCCCATTTTCAGAAAAACTGTCCCTTTGCCATCTTGTGTCATTGATCGTGACCTTAACACAAACACTATGGGGAATTTATTACTGATATTAGAGTAGCAATGGATCAGGCCCCTGTCTCCACCAGGTCCTGTAACAATAAAAAGAAAAGGGCAACCCTTGCCCTAAGTAGTTGAAGTGATGCAGATAGGAGACAGCAGGTGATGACAGACATGGGTAATACTCATGGTATACTAGAGGTTGGCCTCCTACCTGAATGATTTGATGTCTCTGTACGCAGAGAGAAAGGGATGCACAAGCTTGAGGCGTGTGAGGTTTAGGCTGGATTTGAGGAAGTGTTTTGCCTGGAGGTCACCTCTAGAATAGTTTAGTAGGAAGATAAAATCCTGGATTTTAGGCTTTGTTAACTAGCTTTTTCACATGACTCCAGCAAATTAGTCATCAAGAAGCATGTTCCTGCCAACTCTCTTCCTATACATCCATTAATAAATAAATGCCCCTCAAAGCTGAGGACATGATAGAGATCAAACTTGTAAGAGAAAACCTGCCGATCTCAGCCCATTTTGATTCTTGTCTGCCAGCTCTGTCCTGTGCCTGGCAAGTGCAGAGGACAAAATGTAAAATGAGACGGTAAAGGGGGCTGTAAAAGCAGTACCGTCAGATCCCGTTAGCTGTGGCACTCCTGCTTGGACATACGCCTAAGTTCATTGGACATCAACATGCAGGTTCAAGTTGCAGTGGACGCAAGCCTCGAGTGTGCCTGGGTCAGGCTGCCCCGCACCATTTCCCTGAGCCCAGGCTGCCCTGTCCTTTCTTTTTTCCCACCGGGGCAGCCTCGCTGTACCCATTTGTTCTTACATTACGGAAAGGGCTATTTATTACCATCAGCTCAGGAAATGACCTAATGTGGCCTTGTAAGGCAGAATTAATTTGCAATGACTCCAGCTGAAAGTTGGCCGTCTTTTAACTTAATAACCAGAGAACTGTCAGCTTCCTTTGAAGTTAATAGCAGTTGTGATGTTGAAATAGAAATTTTCGTGGGGGAAAGCAAACTTGACTTGATTTGGGTTTGCAGTATGTAGCATTTTTCTCAGTGGAATAGAGGGAGAGGGGTGTATAGCTGTAAAACACAAAGCATTCCTTTTGTGTTTAAAGAGAACTTTTACTACACCGCACCTTTTGAATACAAACTTAGCAGTGATGTTTTGCAGTGAACATTCAAGCTGGAAATATTTAAAACGTGAGTATTGTAAATTGTGTTTTTTCACACCGGGGACCACACACTGTAAATAAATGCAAGTCTACTTTGGCTCTACCACATCCCACCCCAGGATGCCATTTTCTGCAAAGGTGTATGAAACCCTGTTTTAATTAGTCTTTCCTTAATGATCAGAGGAAGGGCTCAGCTGTAGGATGAATAAAGGATTTATTGCTCTAGATGCAATAAATGATTTATTATTATTTTTCCTCTTTTAAGTTTTGTAAACTTCAACAAATTGGTCGTTTTGGGTTATCGGCGAACAGATCGCGTGTATGCGTGTGAATGCACAAAATGTAGCTGGTTCTAATTTAAACGAGAGTTTATTGCTGTCACTGGATCTGCTTCATTGCTGCTAATGAGGTTTTAGGGATCCTCATAATGTAACAGCATGAATAACCTTTTGTTAAAATACGGCCACCCAAAGTACATGAAGTGGTGGATGCTATTCACATTATTGGTTTAGTGCGTTTAGTTCTCATGGAGGGACTGGATGATAGCCCTTCACGTTGAAGAGCTCTCACTCCCCAGCGCATGTAAGAACAGATTAAAACCCTTCCGCTATACTGGCTTTAATCATAATCCCACTCATTATTGGCCAAAATGTATTAACATCTGATAGCTGTTAGGCACTGTGAAAGGTGTCGGTGGTTTCTGTTCAGCTCATGTTGGACAGGTGTCCACATCAGAGAAGACCTCCACCACAGTGAGTGCAGGCTCACATGTGCTCCTGAACGAGCCTGGGGATGAAAGCCCAGGGAAATGGAGTCCCCTGCTGCCACTGCCAGGAAAGTTTACCTTCAAACGGCTTTATCAAAGTGGCCTCAAAGGGGCAAGAGTTACAATGCAATTAAGGAAAAGTGAAGTATTTCAAATTTTAGTCAAGGTTTTATGAGTGCTGGACTGCACGTCTATGTATCTATCCATCTGATAAACAGCACAGACAGGCAAATCATGTATTTGTACTTATGTTGGCATTAACTTTATATTAATCCATCTCTCATAGGTCATTTTCTGCCATTCCAATTCCCCAAACAACCTTAAACAAATGACATTTTGCTTCTGACAAGTAGTCAAAGGTGCTTTTTCTTCCTTTCCTCGGAAGAAGAATCGTTTATCAAAAGATGACTCCAACTTCCTTTACGTATTGATTTTAATCCCATCCCACTGAGTAGTGATCAGAACATGTTAATACCCAGTAGCCCAAAAATATCATCCCAAGGCTCTGGCCCATTAGCAGTTGCCCTACACACAGTTCTGTAAGAAATATCATAGCTCTGGGATCGCAATGGGTGAAGGTAGGTGATAAATCATGCACTTGATGGATACAAATCATCTTGGCTCTACTGAAATGAATGGAGATTTGAGGTTCTACAACAGTTCTCTTTAGTGTGCTCATGGGGCCAAATCATTGGGAACTTCCTTTTATTTGTGGGAGCTTTGTTTTCCGTAGTGCTCAAAAGACATACATAAGTTGCAAAGCCTCTTCAAGGTGCTAAATTGCTAATCTCATTTCTTGTTGCCTCATAACGTAAAGATGACATGTTAGCATGTATTGACAGAGTTAATGCTAATATCTGAGCATATATTCCCTGTAATTGCACCCTGATAGAAACAATCTCAAAAGGCTTACTGTCTTACTGCCTTCTTTGAGATTCCAGAGAGTTAATTTTAACATTTTGGTTAAATTCTAATTCAAGAAAGCTGTTAGAATCCTTCTGCGTTTTCTTAAGTGAAGTGTCACTCACTTCCTATCCACACTTGCTGTTTGATGTTGCTGGGTGCTGTAAATCAGCCAGTTCATTTGTTCATTTTCCCTCCAAGGTGGTTCAGTTTCAGCCAGAAGTGAAAAAAGACAAATGATCCTTATCTAGTTTTATGAAGAGCAGAACCTGGGGATGGGGAAAGGAAAAATATTCTCTAGATAAATATCTCCATATTGTTAACTTGATTAAGTTTGTTATTCTAACTATTGTTGCATGTCCATTATTCATATCAGATATGACAAATATACATTACTATTGTAAATACAAGCTATGTAGCAGTGGTTTGTTTCTTAACATTACCTTTTGCTCTGTACATTTATATTTCAGTGTTCTAGCTGCTGATCTGATCTCTACTTCTTTGCCGTAGTTGTTTATCAGTCTAGCCTTTCTCCTTTTCATCGGAAAATAATTTCATACAACTGTAAACTAAATTAACAGTTTAAAATAAATTTACAATATAAAATATTAAGTAATAAATAATTAGATTAAATTATTTAAAGTAATTTAAATAAACAAAATAAATTCATTGGAAGATAAAAGAAGCAATGTAGATATAGCTCTACCCCTTCAGATTTTTTTGATAACGTGTGTTATCAGAGATGTTCCACCTTTTCTTTGGCTTCCATCTTTTCTTTTTTGTTTGAACTTCAAAGGATACTTTTTTCATCACGTTGCATACATTTGCCGGTGAGACCAGATGTACAGAAAATTTCGCCTTTACGAACTAACTGTAGAAAGACTCCAAATACGGCAGGATTGCGTAATTTAAAGCAAGCAAGTAAAATGCAGGAGTATCTAAACTGGCAACTTTGGTGCTTTGTTCCAGAGAGCAGCCTGTTTCAGCAAAAAAAATATCACTTTTTCTGTAAACAGAAAAAGGGGCAATGCATTTCTAACCCTCATTGTTGCCAAGTACAAATTAAAGTAGGATGCCATAAGGACACACAGGATCAAAGTCCATTTTGGATTTTATACTTCTTCACATATATTTAAACTTTTGAAGTTTCGTTTCCTGTCCTGGTTTGTGTTTGGTTTTCTTGTTTAGCCAAATTCATAAGATTCAAGTACAGGTTTGACAACAGTATGGTTATTTGTATGTTTTGGGAACTAGTTGTTCAACTTTGCAGTCTGGTGATATAACAGAGTTTATGTCAAGCTCTGACAAGCGCTTGGAGGAGAAAATAGAGCGACCCAAGACCATAAAGCTACCTGTTACAGTTTTAGCAACCTGCGGTGCAGTACCAGTTATGGGAAGTCAGGAATATGAATAACTTTCACTTTCCACATTAAGCAATTGTAGGTGATTCAAACATACCTGCCAGCTCCCTTCTTGGAGAAAACAGACCCCCAGAAGGAGCATGTAAATGAGAGACTTGTATCTCTCTAAAGAAAACTTTGAAATATTCCTTCTTACCCCCTTTAAAGTGTAATTTGATTTTGCCCTTCCATTAAGTAATCAGCCAGATGAGTATTCAAAGCCTTGTGATTCCCATTTATCAAGTCAAATTAAATGTTTCTGACCAGGTTTATCAACTAGGTATGTTTTAATCAAATTTAATGACATTTTCAATGAAATACTAAGTGCACTGGGCATTTTTGTTATTGGTCTGGCGGAGGTAGAAGAGGCATTTACATCCTTTGAACATGAAAAGCATTTGGTGTCAGTCCCTGTTTGTTATTGTGGAACATGACAGTTATCTGAAGAAAACCAGCAGGATTTAATCTGACAGCCCAGTAAGGGAAGAGTGCCACCAATCTAATTATCCAGTAATCTAGTCAGAATGGGAGTAATTCTAGGCCTTTCTCAGTCAGTTAATCACATTTCCCATGCATTAGCGACCGCACATGCAGAGCTTTTAGGGATGAGCTCTTAGCCCATCATAGCCCGTGGTAGACGCAAGAGGAACATTGTGTCATTGGTTTTGTTTGTTGTCAGGTTGTTTTGTCTAAATTATGCTGAAGTGTTTCTGTTCACATTTGGGTTTGGTCTATGAGATAATCATCTGTTGAGAGTTTCTTAGTTCACGATCTTTTTAATTGTGGGTGTCCCAGGATGGAGAATTGCTGAGATGGAGGAAGAAAGGCATCGTCATCTACCATTGACACTAGAGTCAAAAACTGCCCTTCCTTCATCCTTTTCTCCCTAATGCCCACAATGTGGTAAACTGAGAGGCATAATGAATAAAAAACCCCACAAACCGTTGTGCTTAGCCAAAGATTGTCAAGTTGTCTTCAGGCCAGGTGTCTAACAACATGACATATCTATTGTGTAGAAGGTGGGTTGGAGGGATTATTCAGGGAGATAAATTCATTTAGTTTGTGACAAAAGTTCAGAGGTTTGGCTTTTCTGCTTTTGTTGTTTTTTATTTAACAGTGCTTAAGGCGTGATTCTACTATTTGCTAGTTGTGTGACAGGCACATTTATCCTGCCTGTCATTTCTCCCCCACACATTTTATTGTCAAGCCGGGGGAGAAATTATTTCATAACTCTGTCTTCAGAGGTATAACTTGCCAGCCTGAAATATCTACTTTGGATTGCAAGTAGTTGGGGGGAAAAATGCTGATCCCTGAATGTTTCATCATTTTTTGCTAGGGCAGCAGATCTGGTGCTGTCATATATTTATTTATTTCTATGGTCCAACCCACTGTTCTCGTAAGTGGGCAAGATATGTCTTACTCTCATTTCAGTCGAAGAAGAAAGAGCCATTCTAAGTGTGTGCTTTTCCTATGCCTGGCATTTGAAAGAGGTGCTTTGAGGAGATATTTAAGTGCTTGCAGCTCTCCTTCACAGAAGAGGGTTTGAACTCCCCGAAAGTTTAGATATCACTGAGAACCTTATGTCTTTGTTAATTCCCTGTGGGAAATTAAGTAAACATGATGGTTCGCCTCCAGACATCTTCACGGTACCTGTACATAAAGGATAGCATCAAAGGATACCTGTAGATAAAGCAGAAATAGGTTTCAATTAGAGCAAAAGAAAGAAAAGGAAAATGCAGTCAGGTAGCTCCCTTAGAGAGCTAATGCACCTGACTTGCCTGCAAGACTTCTTGTTCTCCAGCTGGGACAGATGGTTCAACTTTGGTTTCTTCCTGACTCTGGAAGAGTCCTGATTAGTAAGGCAGTTGAAGCTTGGTTGTCTCTTCCTGCACAGTGGGTTTTACTTTGGGTCTCAGCTCGATCCTGAAGTACCCTGTATCTTTCTCCAGCAGTGACATAAGAAGAACGCTTCGGATCCAGATGGCGCAGTTCAGTTTGATTTCTGCTTTATCTGAATCCCTTTCGTCTTTCTCACCTTGTTCAGATTAAAGAGGTTGAACCGAGTGAAGACCGTTCCTGCAGCAGCAGCCCTTACAGATCGCCCTATCCTTTTCTGGGCTTCCTTGTTACTTGTGTAACTCTGGGTGTTGTCGCTGACAGCAGGAGCTGATTTAAATGGAAGAGCTGGTTGTTTTCAATTCCAGTTTGACAGGGAGGTGTTGGAGGTCAGAAACAGAGGAGCTGGCATCAGTGATGTGCATTTTTCAGAAGGGCAAATGGCTCCAATTAAAAATAACAATAATTCCTTAAAAAGATATACCAATGTCTCCTTTGAAATACTAGTGACTAAATAGAAGTCAACAAGGAGGCATTATGTGACAAACAGGAGAATAGGAAGAAATGACCCTGCTAGATGAATCGAGCTAAATTTCATGCCAAGTTTGGCATTTCACTTGCAAATGAGTACCAGATCTGAGCTGAACTTCAAAAATGCATTTGCAAAGATTGAAAACAAAGTATGTAAAGCCTCCCTTTTTTTAATTTTAACTTAGTGGAAATTGCAGTTACACACCACCTCTTAAGACCTGAAGGTGCTAGCATTTTGTACCGAGATCTTGTAGAGTCATGTAAGCAGTTGTTAATATGCCCAAAGTATTATTATTTTTTAAAGTGAGCAGCAATGAATAGTGTTGTATTTAGTATGCAGATATGGTTCGTGTAAGAATTATTTCATATTCAGCAGCTTCAGATCCTCCCTTTCTGGTTAATTTTTTTCATGATCACAAGTCATCTGTAACCTTTAGAAATTTTAGTGAGATTCCCCTTCTGAAGCTCTCTGGGTACCCTCTTGCATTGTTATTCTTTAACAAAGTACAAATAAATTAAATTCCTACCGTTGGATATGCTACCTCTGTGCACCATTTGCTTATGCAATTGACTTTTTTGAGTCTGTGAAACCAGCATATTGAAAGAAGTAGGACTTGTTATTGCTTTCAGAGATGTGTGCTTTATTTTGGGTATTCCCTATGTAGATAAATAAGATGCACATGCTTTGCTTGACTTCTTTTTTTTTTTTTTTCTTTCTCTTAAAAGAACTTTTATAAATAAAATTACCTCAATCTGCAGATACGGGCCTGTGGAGCCAACCTCATTAAGTAGAAAAAAGCATCTTCAACCTTCAGCTCCAGGAGAGATAGGAGAATTGAAAGGCTTCCTTGTCTTTTGAGGTCCATTTTAATTGGTTATTTAAATTGTGATTAATGAGTGAGATGTTGAGACTCAGAGCATCAGTTTTAAGGCTCCTGCTTAACAGTGCAGCAACAATGCATAGGTATGTACAAATCCCAATGTCCTTTCACTGCTTTATACCTTGGGTCTTACAGTTCCCCAATGATGCCGAACTGTTGGTCAGCAGACACTTCAATTTCAGTGTTCAAATTAATATCTGCTGAATGAGCATTGCTTTGCAGAGGGTGAGCTTTGTGTCTTGTTCATTCTTAACAATAAGGCCTGCTGCTGTCTAAGGAATTTCCCAGTCACAAGAAGGGCTTTGTGGAAAGAGTAAAGGGAAAAAAGGACCTTAACTGATGTAAGGGAATTATCAGTCTGCCTTTCTGTACAAGGAAATAATTGTAGACTTTGAACTCTGGAAAATGATGATGGGTTTATCATTTCAAATCTTGATGTAATATATTGGGCCTTCCATTTTATCCAATTTTTAACTTGTTTGTTTTGCTTTGCTTTTTTGTGTTAATCTGCGGTCACATTCCTGACTGCTTTAACCCATGGAGTCGCTGTAGTCTTTCAATCAGTTTTCTCCCGTCAAGTGGAAATACTTTGGGTTGGAAATGCAACATTTCTATTTTATCAGGCCATGAACTTAAGTCTTATTTATGAGTTTCTTTTTGTCTTTTTTTTTTTTTGTCAGACTTGCTAAATCCTACTAAAAGAGCATAAATACTAACATTAGCAATAGAGTTTCTCCGTGTGGAAACATTTGTCTTCCTCCTCCTTTGAGATCAGCAGTGGACCCGTTTGGCTGTCTGTGTGTACCTGAAGTTGTGCAGCATGAGCAGCAGCGGGGTTTGTGGTCTGTAGAGTATTTACAAGACCACAGGAGAAGAAGCAGGCCCAAAGAACTTAAATCACTTGGTTGAGGCCATTATGCCAGAGCTTTAACCCAAGTCTTTCAGCTCCCAGTGTAATACACAGGTGCCACACCAGTCACAGGCTTGCGCCTTTGCTACATCAACCCTTAAGTTTGTAGTGTCCTAAGAGGTGCTGTGTATAAAGGTGTTTATTCCAGGCAGCTTTTCAACACAACACAACACTGAGCCACCCCAGAAAGCCTCAGAAGAGGGCTTATGCACACACTCAGAGCCAAAGCTGGAAATGTTCTGAAGGGTTATTTTTCTTGGTTTTTCTTTTTGTTCTGTGTGTGGGTTTATTTTTACTAGAGCTCTACCTAACAGGACATTAAATCATTGATTGAAAATGTTTAAAGAAAAATATTGAAGTAAAAGAAAATACTACAGTAGACAAACCCAAAAGGTCAGCACATACCACAGAAAGTGCTCTGAGTATTGGAAATACGTGGCAAAGTCAAACTTATGCAATGGATGGAAAGAATGACCTTTTAAGGGTGCCCTTCCTCCACGTTCCATGTTCTTCGTTTTGACATCTGCAGCCTCGTCTTCAGGCTGTCCCCTGCCTATGGCTTCCTCTGATATTTATATTATTTTTCATTCTTTTAAAATAACATAAATGTCTTTTATTCCTGATTCATAATACATTTTTGTTAACCATTATTCCATTTATTTTTACTTCTTCACCCTTCTTCTTTTCCATTTTTTGACAAATAGCTTTCTCCCTGGTGTTTCAAAGTTACCCGTATCTGTGATAATTTTCTTCCATTCATCTCACTCTACTTCTGCAACCTATAGGATTACTTTTTTTCATTTTGTTATTCTCCTGTCTTCCTATCTGAATCTAGAATGGAGGTCATGCTTGTATTAACATGCAAATAATGAAAATTTATGAAGCCGGGAGATTGAAAAAATTAATTGGCAACTAAACCTTCCAAAAAGTAAAGGAAGAAAGAGCTAAGAGCTTGGATATTTGATAATATTAGGCTAGTATAAAATTATTTTGCTAATCGTACCTGTCTGTGAAGTCCTCTTTTATAAGCCTATATATATTAGTCTATCAGTTTTCCATTGGTTATCTACTATTGCATTATTTTAAATGCGTAAAATATGTGGAGTACAAACCTGTTTTGTTTGTGGAGCACAGTATTTTATTTTAGTCAAAACTCTGTAAAACAAGTTGATAAGTCAGTTCAAAGAATCTGAAGAAAACAAGAGATCCTTGACATCCCAACATGACAAATGAACAGACCTCAGTGAAAATGCAGTAATACAAAAATGTGTATCTTGTGGTCTTGTGAATACACCTGAACAAATATGCAGGGGTGAAATAAATGCTTTGTTTTTTCTTAAACATAATACATTCTTTATTCTCCTTATGTGAATCATTCTAATATGCTAAGCATTTAAATAATACGAACAGAATTATTGCTGCCAATGATTATCACCCCAGGTTAGCTAAATTCCATAAAAAACACTGCTAAATCAATGTGAGGGCGAGTGACAGTGTTTCACGGTCTGTATTGTGGGGAAAATGATGTTAGCCAAGGCTTCCTGGCACCTCTCTGAACTAGCAATGAAAGCTCGCTTCACACTCTTTTGAGAGATGCGTTCAGGCCCTTGCTTGGAAGGTGCCCCGGCTCTCCCTCCTCTACCTCACTTTCCTTTCAAGGAGCTCTCCTTCATCAGATTGCAAGAAAGTGATGTGATAAGCTAAAGCCTGCTTTTCCCATGGGACAGTTATAATAACGTTGCTTGGGAGGAAGAAAGATGGAAATCATGTTGACCCTTGAGACTGTCCTGAATACATCAGTGGTCAAAATAAATGGAGCATTTCCTATTAAGGATTAAGTGTTGTAAATGTAATGAAAGACGAGATGTGGGTCATAAAGGCAAACAATGACTCTGATCTGACTTAATCATCCTTATTTCATAAGACAGTCAGTCGCCTGTGCAGTCTTTGAGCTCCCAGAGCGAATGAAACTCCTGGCGTTACCTGGTGAATCCAGGCTAGAGAATGTGGTGTAGGTCGTAGCTGTGGCTCTTCTGCTGTTTGCTCATCTGGCAGGTCCCAGCAGGTTGATGAAAGGTCAGAGATCTTTGGGCATCTGTGAATTTAAAATAAAAAAAAAAAAANAAGTCTGGGGGTTGTAAGTCTGTTGCAGACTTTTCTGCTCGTCTGGTATCTTGCACATGTTGTCCTCAGAGATCTGTTTTGACGTCTTACTGCTCATCAGATGAAAAGTGGTATCCCTGCTATCCTAAATAGACTCATGGGAGCAAGCAGTTCCCTTCATTTTGCATAATAATGTTCCCTTAAAACATCTCCCTAACTTTTGTTTCTCCTTGAACTCATCTTTTTTTGCTTTTCAGTACTTGAAAGCCATCTTGGAGCCCTGTAAAGGGCAGAGAATAACTGTGCCTCAGTCTTGTGTTGTGGTGGCAGCTGGGACATGTTCTAAAGACATCTGTGTGCCTCTGCTGGCTTTCCTGCCACCGTTTGCACATGCAGGCATATTACTGCACATCTCTGTGCTAGCTACAGGGTACACAGGTGTAAGGAAGGGTGCCCTTCCACAAAATTCTTTAATTATAGTATTTGACAAAAGTACAGATATTTATTCCTGGGCATTTTTTCATTGAATGTATATACAGAATATTGAATTTATTATACTGGACTTCCCGGCATCCTTGTTTAAAACAGAAAGGAGACACCTGGACTTTTATTTGAAATTTTTTATTACTGCATCAAATAAAGTGTTATCAATCTGCCAGAGCCATTCAGTAACAACTCACTTGGATGAGGTACAAATGTTTCCTCTGCCACAGATTTATTTCCAAAGTCAGGCTGGGCAAGGAGTGAGACTTTTTGTTTTCGTTGCCATCATTAGTACAGCCTCCTTCAGAACAAATTGATTTAATATGTGGAGCACTAGGCTTGTACTCCTTTTGGAGGTACTTGAATGCCTTCGGAGAATGCCGGGCTATCTGAGAGCAGACACGGTGGAGCAGTGCGTACAACCGCATCGTCTGCTCCCTCTGCACTTCAAGCCATGTCTTCCACAGACAAATTCTTTCATTGCCTGCGTGGATAGGGACTTCTCCCAGGGAGCCATCGCTTGGAACACATTAGCGGAATGTGTTAAACTACACCATAAATAGTTAGCACGCAGTCACATCCAAATGATAGTTTTCTTAGAACTGGAGATGGAGAGAGCTGTATTTGCAGGCACAGCACATGAAAATATTTTTATTCCAAGCTTTGTCAACTCTCTCGTCTAATTAAAAAGCATACTTCTGTAGGTATAGAAATTTAAATGCTTTTAGTTTTTGTTGGGTTTTTTTTGCTGTGGTTTTGTTTTGTTTCGTTTTTTTTCCAAATGCCATCAGCATTCAAATAGTAATTTACAGCCCAGTTCTTCCAGCAGATGTCTTTTTTTCTGCAGATCTCATTTAAGAAGGTGTTCTGCTGGAGGAGATCTAATGGGACAAGGATTTAATTGCTCTTGCTTTCAAAGTGATGAGTTGGCTGATTAAGTTATGGAGGTTAGATGGGAGAAAGTAGGATATTGTAGGCCAGAATTTAAAATTTATTTTAGATATCTAAGGATGCAAACAGGCTTGCAGGGAGATTTTAAAAAGCAGATGATACATAACTCCTAAGCAAGGAAATTCCATAAAAAATGACCCAGAGTGCTTTTTTGGAAAGAGTTGGGCTAATGGTGCATTCTGAATTTCTCTCTCTGGCAGTTCAGCCTCATGTGGGAGGAAAAGGTGTCCAAAACATCAAGTTTTAGTCGTCATTCTTGGCTCTGTTCAGTGTCCATATGGGGCTTTTGTCGGGTTCTTAACACCCTTAAGAGCAGTATCTAATCTCACGCAAGATTTATAAGGTGCATATGTATGCTTTCAGGGCCTGTCCAGCCTATCTCTACTGTTGTGGCTTTATAGGGGAATTACTAGCCCTTAATCTAGCCCTCAACTATTGAAAACCATTTTTTTAATCTAAGCCTACTGTTATCTGCACCTGTGTTTAAAACAATTTTCCCAAGAGGCATCTAAAAACAAAATTGAAATCCACAGGAGGCATTTTTATATGAAGAGTTTAGTATTCATTTTTACATTGTTTTAAACACTTTGTCTCAAGGTTGTTGTTTAGTTAAGAGGTAAACAGGTTAATTTCAACAATAGCTTTAATTAATTTTGATTCATTTCTTAATTAAAAATGTCAAAAACCCAGGTTAATTTGTCCCAAGCTTAGTGTGCTGGAAGGCTCTAGGAACATGGTGGCAGAGTGGCGTTCCTGAGTTTTGTTCTCTTTGGGGCGTTTTGGTGTTGGTTGCTTTCATCAGCAGTACTTTAGTAGTGCTCTAGTTGTGAGTTTTGGAAGAGGCATATCAGCCTAACAGTTTGCACAGTCTTCTTAACATCTGTGAGGGCATCCCAGAATGTAACTGCTGGCAAGGACAAGCCTCAGGATGTAAGATGCTCAGGCAAAACCCCCATCTGACAGATTTAATAATAGTACCTACTAATTTGGGGGAAGAAGGGGTAAGTTGTGTAATATACATTTTATTTTGTTTTGGTTTATTTATTTTTTTAACTATTTTTTTTTTTTTTTTTGACCTGAGCAAGGGAAGCTTGAGCTGCTTCAGCCTTGCAAAGGAAGACTGTTGGTCTCTGAGAGCAGCACTCACAGTGGGTCTGGGATCTTCAGTCTTGAGTAGAGCTGTGGACTGAGAAACTAAAGGCTTATTGTTTGCTTTTCCTCTCCTTTGGCCCCAGTGGGCTACCACACTATTGGCGCAATCTAAGCATTGCATTATTTTTCCTGACATGAAGGCACATTGCTCAGCCTCTTTGCCTTTGGTCAGATATCAGCAACACAAAATGATGTCTTTGTGTAGCAGTTTTGTGAGGAGGAGTAGCTCTGGTCAGTATTTCGTAGATTAATTTTATTAGTCAAGATCTAAAACCTTCCTTTTTTTTCCTCCCTATTAGAGGGAGGGACACTGGCTCCACAAAAGAATGGTTCTCGCAAGACAGTGGGACATTTATTTAAAACCCAAATTTGAATCTTTGAGAACTTTTCTTCCTTCCTTGTTTTGTCTGGGACTGGAAACAAAAGGAGCATAATTCCCCCCCAACCCCCAAAACAAGTACAGAGACTTGGTAGTCTCTGGCTATACCTCTTTCCGTTTCAAACTGCGTCTCAGATTTTCCTACCATCCATGGAAACCTCGCTGTCTGTCCACAGCTGCGGATTAATGCCGCTCAGTGTGCTCAGCACTGATGTTACCGAGCCTTCCCACTGGCACAGCGACCTCTTCAGCGTTTCTGCTTTTCTGTGAGACTGTTTCACACGCTCCTCTGTATGAGTTTCTTATCTGCCACGCTTCAGAGCTACACGTGGGCTGGCTGCTGACCCACTCTCTCCAACCCAGAGCATCAGAAAACTTTTGTGAAGTAGTTTCTTCCCAGCATCTCTCCAATCCTCTTCCAAAAAGATCTGCAGAAGTTTTATGTAGATTTGGGAAAGGGTTACAGTTTTGGATGCTTCTCTCACGCTTTTTGCTTACCATACTCAACAGTAAGAAGGGATTTATCAAAAAGGGTACCCAGAAGCCCTTCCAAAAGCTGAACTGAAACATTCTCTGGGTTTGGCATTTGCATCAGCTTAATTTTCTGGATTCTGCAGTAATTCAGGGTTTCAAATAATGAACGGGATTTTATTATCAGGTCTGCTACCTGTCACCTCTGGTTTACTAGCTCTGAAGTTAGAAGCCTGCTCTCTTCTTCTGCCTCATTATGGTGTCTGTATTACAGGGTGACTTGGAAGGCGGGGGGGGCGTGGTAGTACCTAGCGAAGAACAGGATGATGCAGAGGTATGCAGAGTGAACATGGAAGGGAGAGTGTGAGTAGAAGGTAAAGAGAAAGAAGGAAATTAATGAGGTCTAGACAGGTTCAAAATGTGAAGGTGAGGCGGTTGTGACGGGAGCTGGAGCCTGGAAAAAAACTCGCTTGGGATCAGCCTCTTCTTGATATCGAGTGCGGTGGGCAAAAGCAGGGATTAGCCAGATTGCAGAGGTTGAAAATAAGGTGTCTGGCAATGAATTTGAGCAACTGCTCTTCTGAATACCACTTAAGATACCAAGAAGTATGTATGGTGTGAATGTGAAGCAATGAGCAATTACTGTTTTTACAATCTTTCCGGACTTGTGTACCTAAATAAATTCCCAGCCAGGGAGAGTGGGTTGGAAGGATTTGGCTAAAGCAGGTATGAGAGCCCTAGATTGTATTGGAGCAGTTACTTGTAACTTAAAGAAAATGCCACTAATGCTGCAAAAATGTTTGCTGGTCTCTCTTACAATGTGGAGAGGATTGCAGATGGTCTATGAAAGGCTTTTCTCTGTAGTTGTGCTTTATTTCCCAAATTAAAATCACTGTATTTTCTCTCCTGGTCATGGTGCATAGTAGATTTGTAGGAATTCTGCAAGTTTTGGCTCAGATCTCTTTGTAAGCTTTCAGAGGAAAAGTACTGGGTAAACTTAGGGCTTTTTGAGCGAAACTTCAAGGATGAATTTCTGCCTCCACTGAAGCCAAGGGAAGATTTTGCCTATGGTGTCAAAGGAGCTTGTCATTTCCTCAAAATGGGTGAACATATTCTCTGTCAGGGAACTGAGTAGCTTCAAACTTTCTACCTCATAAGGTACCAGATTGCCATAGCTGACAAATACAAAGGTACTTCAGTATTAAAAAAAAAAATAAATAGATTGCTATTAGCTGTGTTCTGTAAGAGTTGATTTCTTTTGCCTGTCTCCTACTCTGCTTCTCAGTCCTCCAAAGCAAGTCTTTAGGAGGGTTCTGTAGGAGATGTTTAGGAGTTTTGAAGAAAAAGCAACTGTGGTTTTTTGTATGAAATGGGCATGGGTGAGGCAAGTCCTCACATTTAATTTTTTTACTCATTTGCTGATCGTTTTACTCATACAATTGAATGCAGACAAAAGCTGACGCATGTTTGGAGATGCTGATTTTTGGTGGATTTTAGAAGTAATTTTCAGAGAAACCCAGAACTTTAGATAAGCTCTTCCTGTCGTTTTACAGATTTTTACCTAATGGAATGAAAAATTAGCACTGAGGTGGTAAAACATAAAACAAGATTTTTTTCCTAGCTTTTAATTCAGAACTGGTCACCAGCCAGATGACTTGATGTGCCAGTTCTGACATGGTGTGGGCTGTCTGGTCTGGACTCTCCTCACAGGAGGATGCCAACCATCTTTGCACTTGCACAGCATTTTTCTTCCATCCATGTGAGTTTAGATATCAAGATCTTGGGCCACTGGTCCTTGTGGGTTTGGGTACTGGCATCTATTCTAGCAGCACAGTCTTTGCAGAGCAAATGGCTAAACTTAGATAATGGATAAGACTTGATGGATGTTGACAGTAATCAGCAATGAAATGTCACTAGGAAGAAAGCTGTTTTTTTCTGACTTTTGGGACTTATTTGCAGCATACCTAGAAGTCCATCTGCAAATATGGCTGAGCCTATTTTTGTCCATCCTTGCTCTGGTTGCCAACTTCTGTAACACCCTTAAACTTAGAAGTAGATCCATCTCGTTTCTTTGTATGCTGTCTTATGTATGCCAGCACCCCAAGCCTGCTGGCAGCAGGCTTGGGGTGCTGAGAGAGCGCTTAAATGCGAGCTGCCTTCCTAGTGGGAAGGGTGCACAGGGGCAGTGGGAGCCATGGTTTAGTGTAACAAAGATGAAAATGAGGAGGAAATTCCTTTTTAGCACATTTAGTGTGCTCAGCCACCTTGCAAGGTAGGACTGCCGGAAACAGTAGCTGGATATTAATAGGTGACATTAAATAATTGCCAAATGTAAATGCAATCGAATGCCTCTCTCTGCAGCCATCTAAGTGTTCATTATGCCATAAAAAGTAGTTGCTTTTCCCCCCTGTGTGGGTAGAAAGGGCTCACAGTAGCAAAATTCAATTTATGTGAAAGATAAGAAAAGATGAAATAATCTTTAAGTCATTTTTATTCTGTGTAATTTTATTGTGAACAGATAAACTGTGTATATCATATTGGTTTTGTCCAAGTTTACACTAGATGTTAGATTATTTCAGAAGATGAAAGAGTCAAGGGTAATAATGCGTGTCCCTGTTTATAAATTTGTTTTGTTGAAGTCTCTGACATAAAAACATGAAAGTGAAAAATCAGAAAATGAAGAAAACAGCACAGACGTTCTAATAATAATTGTGGTTCACATAAAAATTAATCACTGAGGCATCTAGTCTGGTCACTGCATTCAAAGTTAAGTACAGCCTGTAGCTTGTCTGTAAAAATCAAATGCTCTTTTTCAGAGTGTTAATGGAAATCTGTTACTCATGGCTGAGAGTACACAAGTGGTGCTTGTAAATAAGCCACAGCTTTTCTTCTTAGAGTTGTTTGGGATTTTGAGAAAGCAAAGCCCTCGTTCCTGTTTGATAATATTCTAGTTCAGCGAGAGGCATCCTTGGGGCCTCAGCGGCAAATTTATTCTGAAAAGCAAAGTTAGTGCATAAATTAGTCTGTTTAAATATCTAAAAAAGGTTTTGATTTTCTGACTCCCACGTGAGATGTGATTTCTGGCTTTACTCAGTTCTCTCTCCGTGGCGGATTTCCACACCCCCGCAGCAGCCCGTGTCATTAGCTCATCCAAAAAAACCCAACTAGGGGAAGGCAAGGGATATTAACAAAGAGTAGTGGATAGCCTTTGAGGTAACGTTTGATTTCTCGCACATATTTTGTCGCGTCCGTTCTTACAGTAACGTTGACTGCTTCTGGCTTTCCAGTGGAATAATTAATCTGGGTCAGTGCTTTAGCAGTATTTTGCTTCCCTTGTGTCTTGATGCCTGGAAATTTCTGGAGTCTTTAACACATACTGTTTCATGTGTACTAGGATATTACTTAGAACAATCTCATTTGTACTTGAAATCAGATTTCAAGGTTTTAATCTATCCTGAGCTTAAATATTCACCCTTGTTTAAAGGGAATTTAATTTATGTCTTATCTGAAACAGAAGCAGTTTCAGCTGCTTTTGCTGAGAGACTGATATATGGAGAAAGATTTGGTGTAAATGGCTGGGTTTGCTTGTTTTCCAACATGGTAGCTCAGCTCTGACTGCTTTCAGTTTGGCACAAATTGTATTAGGGCTCCATCCATTCTTGCTGCTTCTTTAATTTATTAAACTGAGTAAAAGTTTTGTATAAATTCGGTAGATTTGTCTGGGGTGTGATAGGGAAAAGCAAGAGAAAGCTGGACAAAATGAAACTAAGTACGCAGAGTTAATCATCTCTGATCATCACGTTAAAGAGACCAAGTGTCCTTGAAAATAGAATTGACTGGGAATGAGAGAAATACCTCTTCTGTTTGGTACATTTGTTATGTGCACCTTCATTTACCAGTGTGAATTGTCCTACTTGGTCTGCTAGTATGGGGCTGACAAAGACCTTCAGGAGGAAAGAACAGGCTGCTCAGAGAGGTTGTGGAGTCTCCTTCTCTGGAGACATTCAAGACCAATCTGGACATGTTCCTGTGTGATCTACTCCAGATGGTCCTGCTCAGGCAGGGGGGTTGGACTGGATGGTCTTTTGAGATCTCTTCCAGCTCCTGATATTCTGTGATTCTGTGAAACCAGCAGTGAATGTAGCAGTGGAGGAGGTGGGCTTGACACCCCCATCTCATGTCTGTGCTGAGAGCTGGGGTGAGCCATGCCACCTATGGGCTCAGCAACCCTCCTTGCCTGTGCCCAGAACCTCTCTGCAGAATGTAAGTGACCTGCATAAAGACTCCCCTGTAGGAGGGTGGGGGCTGGGAGCTGCAGGCTTGTTCCTGGTCTGGGCTACACTCAGGACTTGCAAAATTTCCCCAGAGAAGAATTCATACAGCAGAGTTAGTTCAACAATACAGAGTTCACATTTAACAACGGGTTATTTTGTTGGGTCAGAAGATTATTGTGAAGACTTCCATAAATATATTTAAATTCTTTTAGTTGTTTTATATCTTAACTTTAGGAGAAAGTTTCTGAAGGTTTCACCGAAATTGGTGTGCAATTCTTCAGGCACTGACATCTTACTCTGTTGCTACCATTTTGGCCTAGTTTTAAAGGTGATTAAGATCACACAGTTACCAAGTGTCCCATCCACCATACTTGTAGACTTCCTCTATGCTGATAGTCCGATCCTTTCCAGAGAGGTGTTTTTCAAGGTCAAGCTTGAGGGGCAGTTTAAAACCTATAGGTGAATTTGATCTGTTACTGCCTTTATTATAGATGTTTTGTGATGAGATTATCTTTGATCTGGAAGACACTACATGAGCTGGTATCCCTTCTGTGTCACCTACCTTTTAAGTGTCCACCAGCAGTGACTGATGGGCCAAGTCTACCGGCAGAGTTCTGCTATCCTGTCTCTGCCATCCACTCAGGTTTTGTGCTTCCATGGAACAGGACCTGAGCTTGATAGGTGTCACGGTCCACTTCAGGTGGATGTGTGATGGTTTGATTTTGGTTTCCAGACCAATTCTTACAATAGGTGGGAGGAAGGCTATTGCACTCCTTCCTTACCAGCTGGCAGGAGGAGGCTCCTCTGGTGCCCTGTGCCCCTGACCCCCAGCATTGGCACATGGCACTTGGGCTTTCCAGGCTTTCCTCTACCTGCATTTCCCCCCTCCCCATCATTCTGTTGATTATCCAGCTTTCTATTATTTATGTCCCTCGTTAAAAGTCGATTTCTTAATTTTAGAGTCACTGTCTTTGCTTTGTTCCAGCCTTCACTTATTAGTGAACGTCTTCCATCTCTTTTTCTGCCTGGCAAGTATTTGTGAAAGCCGTTCTTACTCCTGTTAACCCCTTCGGCTGGCATCAACTCATAGTGCTTTTCCATTGCTCTCACTTTCCCTGCAACTCCTAACCGATTCTCTGTGCTCTTGTGTGGATCCTCTCTATTTCCAGCATGCTGCTTTTTTTAAACCCTCAGAGTCATCAAGGGAAGCCCCACTCTTTGCTTATTTCTCTCTGGATTGTTCTGTAGCACGGGCATACAGCAGACTGCATTTTCATTAGAGTGCCTGTCGGGATTGTTCTGCCACCTTCTGCACTCGCGGCTGCTCAGAACGGGGGGGGGGAGGGGGATTTCAACAAGCACCCCTTTGGGAGGGACAGAATACATGTCTCCTGCCCACACCTCCCCCTGCCCATTTGCAAATGAAAGCTAGTAATAAGGGACAGATTAAACAGCATCACGCCTGGGTGCGCTGATGCGAGAGGCTTTCACCGTGCTTGTGTCTGTCTTCTGAGGCGTGTGAGGGTACGGAATGCAAATACAGACCTGCACATAACGAGCTCCCGGCTCGGACTGCTCCACACAGATTGGAGCTTTCTTCCATACTTAATGTTTTGTGAATGTACACATCTAACGTGTCCCATGGCAGTGAGTTCCACAGTTTAATTAAGCTATGTGTAATTGGTTTAGACCTGTTGCCTTATAGTTTCATATGTAGTTCTCTACATCTTTACAGAGAAACAGGGCACTACCCTCTGTAGTCATCTTCTCTATGCTGTTTAAGATTGAATTAGATTTATGTGCTAGCGCATCATTTAGTTTGACTGTTTGAAATATCTACCTACCTATCTTAAAAAAATCCACAACAGCATTGTGGGGTAGTTTGGTGTATGCACGTTGTGCCTTCTATAAGGCAGCCTACCAGCATTCCTGTCTTTGATTTCAGATGTTAGAGGTGTGTGGCATATATGGAAAGAAATGTAGAGATATATTTTCCTTCTGATAGCAGTAGATACTCTATCAAAAAGAAGGGCATCCTCTGTCTAATGCTGCAATTGAAAAACATATTCAGCATTAACTTGGCTGGCATCCATGAGAACATCTACTGCAAATGAAGTAATAGGTGAATATTTCAGTGACCCATGGTGATGAGTAATTCAGTATCCACCCAGTAATGAAGCAATATAAAGGTATGTGGACGATGAGTGAGGTTGTGTCCAGCACTGGATTGACTGTAAGCCCTAGAGCAATTCAGAAGAACAGTTGGGAAACCAGGAATACCTTCCAAAAAGAACATGTGTCAGGCCCAGGGTCCCAGCCCCAGAGAAGGATTCCAGATGACTTTCAAACACGAGGTTATTGCATAAGTGCTGAAAATGAGACGCCTGCAGATGCTTGTGGTCACCAGAGCCTTGCAACCGGTCGTTCTGTGTCCATACCCTGCTAGAGGCCGTTTCTAAAAGCATTTTACCTCGCTGTAATTTTTAGTGGCAAACAGGCAGAGCCCAGTCACGCTCTGGATCCCAGTAATAAGGAAGTGAAGCATCATGACCTCCATTGCCTTTTTATTCCCCCTTGTTCCAAAAACCCTGTGAGTTTATTAGCGATGCCATTCTAAAGGGAAAGTGAATGAAGGGATCAAAACTGCATTGGCACAGCCTTGTAACGTGGGGGGAGCCGAGCTCTGCCAAGGGCTTGACGGTGAGAGCTGCTGAACTGCCGTGGTAGCTGTTAGGCTGCAAGTGTGTGTAGGTATTGGTGGCATCAAGTGGCTTTTGAAAATCATCCTGTCCTCCACGTGAGGTACTTGCTTCGCACATAAGGGAGTAATTTTTCAAGACTTCCTGGCAGAGACCTTACTGTCATAGTGTTAAGTAATAGGTGGAGGCACTGGGGTAATTAGAGTTTAACAAAAAACACCCAAACAAAAAACCCTACCAAAAAAAAAAAAAGGAGGAGGAACAGGAATCCTTGCATGGATGTAAGTTGTGAAAAGCCCAGAAATACTGTACTCAAGAGCAATGTTAGTGATATGCAGGGGAGCTGGCTCAAGTGCAAGCAGTGCAGCTACAGTGCTGGTACTGTCTGGAAAGGGAAGAAAGCACTTTTGGCTGCAGAGTTGAAAATACTTAGTGGTTAAAAATCCTAAGCATAAATAAAAATAGGCTTATGTTCAGACTTTTAGTAATAATTATATTAAAATGACACAATTCATTAAATAATGCAATATATTCACATCTCTAAATACACAGCAGCTGTTCGCTTCTGTCAAACACGATTCCTTTAGGGACTGACTAGAGAAGAGTAACATGCTGGCTTGCATGGTAATGTCCTGACGAGCGCCGGGCTGCAGCCTGCCCCTAACACGCATTAGAAGAGATGTCTCTTGACACCAAAGGGTGTCTCTACCAGTGCCGGAGCCTGAAGGTGCCCCTCTGTCAGGGCAGGGGGTGCCAGCAGTGTAGGGAAGGAGTGGGCGCTACACAGGCGTAGGAGTTGTCCTTCTCCAGCTTTGTAGAAACTTGAGTTCTAAAAGATGTTTCAGCCTAAGGCTACAAGCAGATGAATTTGGCAGGCTGTGATGTGCTGGAGTTGAAGCTCATAGGAAGATTTTATTTTAAAATAAGTAAAAAAAAAACAAACCAACAAACACCCCCCCCCAAACAAAACTGGAGCTGTAAAAAAAAAGCTTGCCAGGTGATGGCTAGTTGAGAGAGGGAATTGCCTGAGCATAGTGTCATCCTTCACCAGCTTTGGGCTATGGAAGACATCCCTCCTGCTGCCAAGCTCGTAATATACAAAAATCGATGTAAAAAATTTATTGATACACCAGTTAACCAGTCAGTAGTTGTATTTCACATTGCTTTCTAAACAGAGGACCTTTTCCTTCACACCAAAACCGAGGTGATGTTCCGACTCTGTTGAAAATAGAAGTGTCTTACCAGCCAGTGATATGCACCTATGAAAACCCCAGCTGTGAGGAGAATTTGACTTGAGTTCCTTGCTGTCATTACCCAGTTAGTTCTTGAAGGTGGTGAGCTGCACATCTCCCTCATGCTGCCATGCTTTATATAGAAACACACCTGTGCATCAGGAAGTATAATCTGAGCCTTAGTTTCTAAGTGAGAAAGTCTTTGCATCTTCTACCATTCTGTAAAATTAAAGTGATTTTACAGAAATAAAATCTATTTGCAACAGAATACAGATCCTGAAGTCACTGTCCTTGACTTCTCAGTCTTCCTCTTTTGGTCATCTAAACTTGTATATGAGGCTCAACATTTGGCACATCAGCACTTGTACAATGCATTTTACATTTACTTGTGCCAAACTTAATTTTCAGATTGTATTGGATTCACTGTTGGGAGACTCATAGTCCCGCATTTTCCAGGAAGAGAATTCAGGGTTAAAGTTCACTCTTGAAGTGTCTCTCTGCCGACATCTGTAGAGAAAATGGTGATAAGCTCAAAAGCAGAAGCCCAGAAATTGTAATTTTCATGTGAATTCTTCTTTCCTCGTTCTTTTCCTATCTCTATACTTGTATAAATAGATCAAGGGAGCTTATTTTTCTTTGCTGGTGTTGGATCTGGAGTGTTTGTCACCTGTGCCTGTGCTGTAATATTATTTGTTGTGATACACTGAAGGTTTTTATCTTGGAAAGGATTTTTCTCTCTCATGCTTCATTTGGGTTTCTTTCCTCCCCTCTTCATTGAGGTATTATGCAGGCACTTTTCTTTCAGGATCGTAACATGGATTTGATAAGAACACTCAAGAGAATTGAATTCTGACATGAGAGGAGGCTTTAGAAAGAGACCCACAATTTTATTAACTTGTAGACTAAATTGTGTGGGCCAACATTTGAAGTTTCAAATGGCTCTGTGTGTTGGTGAAATGGAGCATAAGCACAGGTGTGTGACTTATCCTTTGGGTAATCTATCATTATCCCCAGTTGCTTTATACCAAAGAGGTAAGATTGTCTGCTCTGTATCCCTTGATACACTAACCTGTGTTCAGAAACTTCCCCTGTCAATTCACAATGCCAAGACTCAGTCGCATTGCCTCTGGTGTCAGAGAGGCTTGCCATGAGTTAGCATCTCCCCTCTTTTAAGTCTTAATATAATCTATTGATTCTTTTCTTAATATTTTCTTTATCTGGATGCTTTGGGCTGTTACTTCAGCGTGGACCTCAATCTAAGGAGTAGGTGGAATAGCACTTAAGTGCACTTAAATAAATGCACAGCTTTTAAATTCTTCTTCTCTCTTAAGTATGCCAAGCCTCTGTAATGCAGCAGGGAAAAGCAGCAAATCAATCTACAGGTGTTTTCTGGCTTAAAGAGAAGGGGGGAAAATAGGGCATCTGAAATCCCTTTGTTTATCCTCTCAGGATCACAGAAGGTTGTCTTTTCTGTTTGGGTGAGATTAAGCATTCCCAGAGGTTTCAGGAGTAGGGATGCTGCAGGTTATATATTAGCATATTTCCTGCCTGACAGAGAGCTGGCCTTGCAGTAAGACTTTTAACTCTTTCTTTTCTACAGCCACTGATAAGCCTTGTGTGAATTTCTTAGTCTCTGCTTATCAATATTTTCTACACATTATACCAGAAGTAAACTGGTAGGACAATAATTAAACACAAATGGTTAGCATTTAATTAGTTCCACTCAGTTTTGTTCATCATGAAGAGTTTATTTTAATTTCTACTTTCTCCTGCTTCTCTGCCGTTCTCTTTCTGCTCATCCAATTGCCACTGGTTTTCCCTGATTCCTTTTTGCACAGAAAATGGTACTATGATGCTCTCCGGACTCAGAGGGCTCTGGCTCTTCCTCTCTGACGAAGGAGGTACTTTACCACCTGCTATCTCATGTCTGTCTTCAGAGATGGGAAAAACAAACAAACAAAAAAAAACCTCCATAGAGTAGCTCAAGTTGTGGGATGCTTTTCTGATAGGTGATACAGTGCTGCGCAGCAAAAGCTGGGTAGCTGAATTCAGGCACCATCACTGGAGATATCCATCGAGTCTCTTTCCTGTAGGAAGAGTGACAGCCCTTCACATTTACCTCTTAATTTGTACCCTTTGGTTGACTATAGTATTGATTTGTGCATTAAGGATGATTTAATCTTTCTTCCACCCTCTTATTAAGAAGGTTTGAAACCCTACCTGGAGTCTTTATTAGATTTTGACATCACAAAGGGAAATGTCAACACATAATGAGCTAAATTTCAGCATCACAGAAGACTAGAACGCAACTTTCTTGAAAGATGGATATAGGCATCACTTGCCAAAGTAAAAAAGAGCAGAACACTTCCTTTTCAGCATCCATCTTTCTGTTTGTCTGTTGCTGCATTATAGTATTTATTAGAGTTTGTCTTGCTATACAATGGATTGCCAGAATCATGATTAAGAAGCTTATTCAAATGAATTAAAAATGTTTAAATGAAAAAGACCCGGAGAAGTAATTGCCAAAATTTAATCAAGGATTTAATTTGTAGCACAGACCAGCCAAATGGATTTTGCCGTTTTCACTGCACTGTTTGTACAAGGAAATTAAAAAGTATAAAGAGTCAAAGACTCAGCAGTGTAACCCTTTAAGAATATTGCAGTGTGCTCACTTATTCTCATTAGCCGTATTATATCAAACTTGCTCCTCGGGGCTTGCAGTTTGCAAAGCCAGACCACAGACGGTGGAAAAAGAGATGATAGCATTTTTTCCAATGTCATAAATTACTGCCAGCACACATTAGATGATTTCTCCACGCATTGCTGTAAGCATTTCAATGGTAGGTTAAATATCCCCCTTCTTAATGCCACTTAGTAATAAATGCCCTCATTTTAGCGTGTCATCTTTAGCTGAACTGAAATAACTGAGACTAAGGAGCTGTCGGTGTTTGAAACAGAAACATTTCACTTGCATTTACTGCCGAGAAATACATACATGGCACCATTATGCTGTCTCTTTTTCACTGATGATAATAAGGTATCATCAAGCCTGGCATATCTGTTTGAACATGTTTTGCAGAAGTCTAATCATTAAGTAATATGTATCCCATTTCATCCATCATTTCCACACAAAGAGCCGTACAATGCGATTGACAGAGCAGTACTTTATGAGCCGTGACTAGCTGGAGCAGCGAGAACTTCCAAGTAACGTCGAACAGACCCAGAATTGTGCTCTAAATTACGGCGCTGAAGGGGTGGGAGGGGAGATGAGAAGCCCCTGTGTGTGAGGAGGAGGCTGGGATCAAGTGCACGTTTCTTTCAGTTGTAGTTGAATTAAACCTTCAGCCAAGTGCCAGCTGCTCAGCCTCGTACAGGCAGAGAGCAAAGGTGCCACGGCAGCAACGTGCTGCTTTGTGGAGCCTGTGGTGGCAGTCGGGATGGCCATCAACCCAGGGTGAAAGGGTACCTGTAGGTCAGTAGCTGTGAACTCCCTTTCTCTGGGAACTGCTGACAAGGATGTCAAACGAAGCAAAACGAAGAAAACGAACTGCCAATTGCCAAATTGTGAGTGGCTTCTAGCTGTCCCAGAAGAGTTACAGGCACTCCCCTGAGCTCCAAATAACATTAGAGGTTTAAAAGATGGGAAGAACGAGCAAAGCTTCAGCTTCAGCACAAACCCGAGGTGAATTGTGCCAACTGTAATAGCACAAAATGGCAGATAAGTGTCTGACACCGGGGACAGGACGCCGTGCCGCAAGGCTGTTCCCCTGCCGCGGGGGAAAGGATTCAGTGTTGCTTTACAAGTCAAGGTTAAAGGCAATTGTGTGAAGTCTCACCCCTGTGTCCTTCAGAGAGACAAAGGTGATGTTTACTGTTGCTTCTGTTTTTCTCCCTCCCGTAGCAGCACGGAGGGAGTGTTAGGTTTATAGCAGAAAGGCAGCTCAGTCTCTCCCCACAACCAGATTGGTACCTGACATGAGGAGATGTTTTCTGAGAGAGAGGAGCCGCTCTCTGAGTGGAAGGAAGAACCAACCATGGCTCCATCTGTGTCTCTGCCCCAGGGAAGTCCTGCTCCCTTTGTTTCTTGTGTCCTATATGTTGGAAAAGTAGGGTAGATGGAGCTTTTGGAGATTTAAAGCTTTCTCCTCTTGAGGTCCTTGAGCTCATGCGTTTGCTTAGCTTGCTCCTGCTACTTGTCATTTTTTGGTTTGCAATCTGCTTTTACACAGTTGTTCTCTTTACAGAGTGCTTTTAATTTAAGGCATCTCTTGCTTGCTCAGTTACGTGGTTATAATTTTATTTGCACAACAGAAGACTTGCTGATAAACAAAGTTAAGACTTTGGAAAAGGAGGGAGTCCAAAACCCAGTGCGTGAGTTCCAAATATCTGAATTTTGTTCCTTCTCCAACCTTCTGAGCCTTTTAAAGATTGTAGCAGAGTAAATTATGCAGCTGCTTTTCTTTTTTTTTTTTTTTAAGTGGAACTTAAAAAGGTTGTTCTGTTACATGAAATTTCAGTTAAATTCATGCACATTTTTACCTCTTGTCAAGAGACTTACGCTTTTATAAACTGTGGTTACTAGGTGATATAAATTTCTTGTATTTACAAGAACAAATAAGTTCTTTTGAAAAAATAAGAGCAAAAACATTATAGTATGATATCACTGGATAGTCACATTCCACATGTATTCTGTAAGTAGTTTTATTTGCCATTGCATTTCACCCACACACATCTTAACACACTGTAGAACTTGCTGCACATTGATGCTGTTTCCAGTTGATGGAGCCCAGCTAAGTTTAGCTGTTTCCTTGGTCATAAACAAAAGCAGCCAGGTCTTTTTAGATTGTATCTAAAGCTGTAGAACCTCTACATTTTCCTTTGAGTTCTTTACTGCTTGAGTTGTAGAATTAACATTTGATAAAACCTTTTTCTTTTTTTTTTTTTAATTTCTGGTGGCCTCTTGGAAATCTCTGTTTTACTAGGATGTTTCAGGAATAATATTCTTTGTCCAGGATTATTCTGAGTGCCTAGTATAGAATATAGTAATGAATAAATATGTTCCATACTTCTCCATGGGATTTCCTGAGTGGAAATATCTCTGACATTCAGCACATGTGTGGGTTTGAGACATCCAAGAAAATCTTACATAAATGGGTTTTAATTCTGTTTGTTTAGTTTTGTTTGTTTGTTTGGGGTTGGGTTGGTTTTTGGTTTTTTATTTTTGTTTGGGGCTTTTTTTTTTTTGGTTGCTGGTTTGGTTTGTTTTGGAGGGAGGGGAGAGGTTGTTTGTTTGTTAGTTTTTAATTCCTTAACAAAATTTCCATGCGGAAAAAGACAAATCCAGAGAAACACAACTCCACAGTAGTCCTGGTCATTCTACTCTTAGGATCCAGAGAAACACAAGAAGCAGATGTGTATTCTGTGTGAATTGTGCTGGGGTACGGGATGCCATCCAGCGGGACCTGGACAGGCTGGAGAAGTGGGCTCAGGTGAACCTCATGAGGTTCAACAAAGCAAAGTGCAGGGTACTGCACTTGGGTTGGGACAACTCCTGTTATCCATACAGGTTGGGAGTTGATGTTCTTGAAAGCATTCTTGAGGAAGCAACTTGGGGGCAATTGTGGATGAAAAGCTAGACATGAGGCACCAATGTAGATCTGCAACCCAGAAGGCCAACCACATCCTAGGCTGCATCAAAAGAAGTGTGGCCAGCAGATTGAGAAAGGTGATTCTACCCTTCTACTCTGCTCTGGTGATACCCCAGCTGGAATACTGTGTCCAGATCTGGAGCCCTCAACACAAGAAGGCTCCAGGGCACCTTATAGCAGCCTTCCAGTACATGAGGGGCGCCTATAAGAAAGCTGGAGAAGAACTGTTCATGAGAGCAGGTAGTGATAAGATGAGGGGTGATGGTTTTAAACTAGAAATGAGGAGATTCAGGATGGATATTAAGAAAAAAATCTTCAGTACGAGGGTGGTAGATCACTGTAACTGGCTACCCAGAGATATTCAAGGTCAGGGTTGTTGGGGCTCTGTGCAGTCGGATCTAGTGAAGATGTCCCTGCTTACTGTAGAGGAGTTGGACTAGATGACCTTTAAAGGTCCCTTCCACTTAACACATTCTATGATTCTATCCCCCAGATACCATTATTTTTGTTGGTTTCTGTAGAAGTAAATAAAGAGATACAGACTTTTTTTTTCTTCAGAAAAAAAACCCAACAAAAAACAATACACACAGCAGCAACAAACAAAACAACAGCTGTTTTCTGGTGACTCTAAAGCAGAACAGCGTTGCGTGAATCCTTCTCAACTCCGGTACGACTCTAACTTCTTAAGAGGCCCTGGTCAGAATGCTGCTGGTTTCCTGTCCCTGCCAGTTCCCCAGCAGGAAATAAAACAGGGAGATGCTGCCTTGATCCAAATAGACTCACAGAGCATTTCATCAGGGAAACAGAGCTGAAGAGGAATGTTTAGACTGATAAGCTTTTAGAAAATATTTCTGGGAGTGCACTTTTTGAACTGGTGAGCACAGACAGTCTGTCTGTATCAGGCACTTCTCCTCCTCCTCCTTATCATGGAATTTACTATTAAAAAAAAATCCCACTGCCACCTCCTTGAGTGCAAAAGGAACTTTTCACAATGCAGCTTCTGAGCAGCTAACACTCTGGAGTCCTGCTGGAGGTAGTAAATGAATAAAGCAGTTTAAAAAAAAAAAAGTGTGTAAAGCTATAGCATCTCAACTATGTTAGAGAATCAATCATAGGCTTGAGCTCATTTGTTCCACTAGAGTGTAGTCTTATAAGAAGAGAACTGCTTGTTCCAGAAAAAAGTGTGAATAATGTGATAAAACAAAATGAACTGAGGAATATATTCTAGCCAGCAGCCAAGAAATTATTCACACTGACAGATATTACAGGTACAGTACATTTTCTGACTAGAATACCACCTTCTCGTTTCTCTTAGTATTTGCGTTATGGTTGCTGGTTCCCTACTTTGACTATAGAAATGCACATGGTTGTATGTATGCGTTTGTGATACGTTTCCAGATTTGTATATCATACCTGGCAGTCAAAACAATCACTCTTTAGTTACAGCAATTGCCCTTGCTTATGCAGTTACTCAAAAATATTTGACTGTTTTGAAATGTCAGATATTTAGGACTGAAATAGGACCGTTGTTTCTCTTTGCCTCTTTGAGCTGATGCACATGCATTTATGTACATAAAATGATGCATAGACACTTGGGCCAGAATAGCAGACTTCCTATAGTCTGAAGTGATGATCATATGGGCTTCAGATTTGCTTCAGTTGTGTTTCAGAAATAATTCATGTTTTTTTTACCCCATTACTTGGGGTACTTTCCACTGTATCCCTGCACATGGAATGATACAGATTATCTAGATAAATAAACCTCTGTATTTCTTTAATCACACAGAATCACAGAAGGGTCTGAGTTGGAAGGGACCCCAAGGATTATCGAGTTCCAACCTCCCTCCTTGTATTTCTTTACTTTGTGCTCATAGAGTTATGTGAAGTAGCGGTACTGATGTCAGCTTTGTTAGGTATCACAGCCTTTACTTCCAACTCTTGTGTATTGATATTTGCAAGAATTGCCTAAATTAAGTAGATTGCCTTAAATATGAGCAGTTCAGCCCACAGCAGCTGGTCAGGAAAATCACCTGTGTGGAGGGGGGACAAGGAGGAGTTTGAAAGGAAGAGGAAAAATAGCCTGGAGATGGACAGACTTAAGGGAAGAAGTTAAAGGCAGGGGAGTAAGATTAGTGATGTATGTATGCAACTCCTCTGCTTGTGGCTGCTACGTATGAAAAACATCACACTCCTCCTACTTCCTTCTCTTACTGTGTTTACAACCTGGAGTTTCACTCATATGATTATTTGCCGTGTGGTGTTTTGCTCTCGACACAAGGACCTTATGTTTTTCTTCCTGTTGAGATTTTTTATAGATACAATGGAATATATGTTGCACATAAACAGCTGCTCATCATTTGTGAAAATACATTTAAAACCATACATGTAAAACCGTGGAGTTTGTCTAAACCTGTAAGAGTTGAACTGATGCATGAGTCTGTTAAGAGAAACGTTGCAAATCATATATATTTTATTTTAAGACGTGCACATGATTACCAACCCCCAACCAGCCATCAGGTGGGAAGGAATATGTGTTTGTAAGTCAATTCTGTGCTGTTACACTCAGTGTACTGTGATGGCAAAATCTTTCAGGATGCTGGGAAAATGGATTTATTCCTTTACTAAGCGGACAGAAACGTGTTACATCGATTACACATTTGCAATTTGCCTTTCACTCTTGGAAGTGAACTGGCAGACACTGGTTTCATGTTTCACTCCACAAAATGTTTTGTTTGGGTCTGTTTCTCTGAGAGAGCCTGACTGGGGAAGGATGAGGTCATGCATTTTGAAAGTACATCACTGTGTGAGGATTTTCTTTATGCATAGCTTCTTTCTGAGTCAGAAGCTTATTCTGGCATGAGTAGCTGCTTATGCCATGTCCTATAAACTGTGTCAACTGAGGACATACCTTTGAGTAGTGCAAAGCAGAGTGCAGTAACAAAGGACCACAGCACGTTTAGCTTTACGTATTGGTGACCCTCCGTTTAATCTCTGAACTCTACAAAAAACGAACCAGTGCCTTCACTCATTAATAGTCTATGTATGTGAAAATTGGTCTCTTTAAAATTACCAAGAGCCGGCCAATACGTGTTGTGCTGTTGACTTTACACCAGCAGAGATAGGCGGACACCTTCAGTGGTATTATCCGCAGGGCTCTCGCTTTGGCCCAGTCCCCCCGATCAGACCCGAGCTGCATGGGAGTTCACTTCTAAATGGCAAGGTAGTTGACACATCGTGTCTCAATTTAAGCCCCATTACCATTCATTAGACATGCTCCTAGTTAATTATTTTAAAAAATAAATGTAAATAACAAGTGTTAATTATACCCTCGAGGCCATTGATGTGTACCATGTTGGCATTTCATGTTAGAAAGGCTGCCTGAAATTAGAATAAATAGCAATATGATGCAAGGAGGAGGTTTCGGGAAATATTATTGCTAGCATAATATTTTATAATAGTAATTTCATCTATTATAAGTCTTAATATTTGAATGATACTCTTTTGAGAATCTGTTGTGAAAGGCATTTAGGGGCTATTACATTCTGCTCTGCATTTCAAAGGCTTATTCTGTTAAATATGGTTTTCAACCAGCTATAACATCACAGTGGAGTGGTCTCTGTACCTCTTCACTTGTGGGTTTGTGTCCTGTCATTTTTAACATTGACAGTTTTCTAGAGAGAAGTTTTAATGGTCTGCACCTCCCCGCTGTTGGTCTTTCTTGCTGCCTGCTCTGTGACTTCACTGGATTCCCCAGTAAGTTTTTTTTTATACTCTTAGCCAAAGAACTTGTTACTTCACCATGTAGTCAAATAAAGTGGGGTTTGTATGGCCAGTCCCTTTGGAATTTTTATCATTTTCTGGCATGGGATATCTGAGCCAAAAAAAGAAACCAAAGAGAAGCTGCATATGCCCGGGTACATTTTTCTCTCATATAGGTGTACTATATGATGTGCAATGGATTTCATTCCTTTTCCTTAGAAAAACTTTTCATCTTCGTAGGGTCTGTAGAGATAATCAGATGTACACTTTCAGATCTCCTCAAGAAAAATTTTCAGTGAAATTACATTTAGGACCTCTTATGAGGGAGAGCCAAGGCAGAACTATTTGGGCTGCAAAAAAGAGAAAAAAAAAAGAAAAAAGACGAAAAAAAGAATGGAAAGCTTCTCCATATGTTTGAGGTGGTTGCACATAGAGGGTCTTTTCTTGCAACTTCTACATCTTTTCTTGATGGCACACATAGTCCTGTGATTGTATAGCTTCAAGTTCTCATGCTGTCCATACCTGTCCAGAAGGCTTCAGTACGTACCTGCCTGTTTCATGGTAACCTGAAAGGTGGGCAGATGGCACTCAACTCACAACCCACCTTGTGGAGCTGTATAACTTGCACTGAATATAGTCCCTGATGCTTACAAGATTTTGTGGATAAATAAGAGGTGTCATGTCCCTTGCAGATCCTGCTACCAGCAGTTTCTCTTCCTTCATTTCCTGGCAGGCTCCCTGCACAACCTGTCACCTCCCTCTGTCTCTTCTTCAGCCTTGCTTTTACGTTCAGACCTGGTAAAATAAAACAAAACAAAACAGAACCATGTGGAGTTGTAAGGCTGTACTCTGCAACTTGGCAGGGGTCTGGCATCTTTTGATTCTTGGGGTGAACATGAGGACCCCCTCTCCCAGCATCTGCAGATAACGTCTCCCTTATCTCCTGAAGCTATCCACATCGTATCACAGGCTGGTTTGGCTTGCTTGAGAGAGGGGGCGGGGGAAGCAGGAAGAAAAGTAATCTCCTTCAAATCACATTGTGACTTTCCATCTCTTATTCTGTGCATGGGGCTGCAGCGATGCCGATCAATACTTCATGAGATACATAGAGTACAGGTCTGCGGGGCCAGGTCTGGGTACAGCCGGTAGCGCTCTGCTGTCCCTGGGCATGCTGAGAGCCAGTTGGTGTGCCAGAGCATGGCGTTATGTCCCATCTCCTAAAAGAAAGTAGGTGTGAACTTTTCCTCTTGGATTTTGTGACCATGATAAATTGTATGCTGAGGGACATGTGTGTAAACTATGTGGAAATCCGTTTTTCTAACTTGCTGGTCAGATTTTATATTGTCCTGTGATCTTTCCATGAAAAATAATCAGGGGTCACCTTGTCTGACTCTTGACAATGTTATTGTTTGTCCTATATTCAGTAATAATATAAGGAAATTCCAAGTAATTTTATCCTGTGTTTGTAAGGAAGGGAATGTGGAGGCCGCTCTAGAAATTTGAAGCGTTATATAAACTGCTTCAGGCATTTAAATGCATTCCTTTTGCTGCCTGGGGCATTCTTGAGCCCTAAAATACCCTAAAATTAACAATTTGACGAGCAGGTTATTAAGATATGCCCCCATCAGTACTTCTGCTGATTGTCTCTGTGTTAAGGTTGAGATTGAAACGGTTTAGTTTTTAAATCTATTTAAAAACATGCACAAATGAACTTATGAGAAAATGTTGCCCTAAGCATAATTTTATGACCCATACATTTTGAATATTTAAAGCAGTACTAATAAAAATAAAGCAGTGAATATTCTCAAGGGTTTAATTTTGCTGGTGTGTGTTGATCTGATGGTTTGTGAGTTTTACTACATTTCATTAGGGAAATTTTACCAGAGAAATGGAGTTGAATATACAAAACAGTTTATCTTAAATTGGCAGCATGAATCCTCAGTAGAGCTTGTTTACAAGTACTGATTCACTTGAACACTTACTTTATGAAGAAACATTGTGGAAATAATTTTATTGCCTGTAGTACTTAAGCAAGAAAGATAGAAAAAGGAGTTACTGGAACAATCTTGGTTTGGATGGGAGTCTTTCAGATCCGTACAAATGCTCTGTACGTTTATTTACCTGGCGGACATCCCTTTCCTATCCATCAATATAGCTCAAGGTAACTTCAATAAACCCGTTTTCAGATATCTCCACTGAATTTTTATTAATATTGAAGTTTGAAATCAAATTCCGTGGAGCCAACAGCACTGAAGTTTTACTAGATCTCAGCCTCACAGGGGAAAACTCTCCCAAGATTAAAAGCATCGGAGGGAAGCACGCACGCTCTTTCCTGTGAAACCTGAAAGTTTGACAAGACACACCGCTCTGAAAGCAAACTCCTTTAGTATCACGTAGCTCTGTTCATAATGCCATAATCTAGCCATCTAGCTAGAGAAAAAGCCCACGCATACACTTCCCTTGGAATGAGCTCGGAGACAAATAAAAGATGCAGTGTTGTTAGGAGAAAATGATCCTAATGCTGAAGCGACAAGTAAGCAGAAAAGTGTCTTTTCTTTCAAAATCATTTACCTTATCAATGGATTTGTAATTTAGGGGAGGATTTAAATTTGTTGCTTGTTTGTTTTACTTGGGGCTGATTTTGGTGTTTAACCAAATGCTTTCTCTCTCAACCCACACTTCAAAATTCGACAGCAAGTTAGATTGTTGTTTACTCCCCCTTGGAGAATACTTGCTTCATATTTCCTTTTTAAGATAATGGAAGAACTCTTTGAAGTGAAACATTTCATTGGAATTAAGTATTCTGTGGGGTGACAGAGTGATCTCAGCCAGCAAGAGGTGAAAAGGAAAAATCATGGTTCTTTTTATTCAAACAGTATTTTTTTCCTTGATATTCTTGGTCTTTTTTTCTTGGTATTTGAAGCCTGACTGCAAACAGGTATTGCAGAAAAACATTACAATGTTCACACAAGACTTCTCTCCTTGATTCCAGGTCCAAAGAGATTTGGATAGACGTTTAAACAACTCCAGACATTTCAGGGCTGACTTAGCTTTAATACTTCTGTCACATTTCTCTAACTTTTCTGTTGTGTTGACTGGTGTTTAAACTGTTATTAGAGGATGTTATGCACTGCTCTCTAGCACTCGTGTTTTACAAGTTTAATGAAGACCAGGCAGGACAGATTTCTTACACGGCCTGTTGGGTTGAATGGAAGCTTCAGTTTCTCCCTAAGTCCCAACATGAGATAGCTTTACAATGTGCTGAAACGAAGCGGTGCTTGCTGAGGTTGGACCTGCTCCTCACAACGCCCAAGTGAGCTACAAAGCAGTGCAAGTTTGTCATCTTTTACTCTCTGTTCATTTTCTTTTATTAGAGTTTAGTCCTATTGCATTTATATAAGATTACGGAGCTAGCAGGGAGCGCCGTTTGCAGTATTTATTTGTTAAAGGGATTTGATAAGTAGGAATACATTAGCATTTAGGTAAAAATTTGGATTAATATAAGCAGGAAAAGAATATCAACCAGAATTATTTAAACAAGTATAATTTATGAGTCTAATGTATAATACCAGCTACATATAGTGAAGGGAATATCGTGTCTATATGTGTCTCTCTATACATATGACTGCAGAATATAACAGCTGTTTCTGAAGTTGCATTTGTATGTAAGGGAAAAATATGGGTACCTAAATTGAGTATACCAGTTTATGTATAGCTTTATGAATTTTGGACATTTTCACCAGTATATTTTCCTAGTTCCTCTTTCCTTGGATTTTTCATATTCAGCTCTTTCTCTGCTGTGATCTCATTTTGACTTTAAAAAGGATGGAAGTTAAATTTTGACTTGGACTGCTGCACACTGCAGGGTAAGAGCAGTTGTGCTGAACTTGGCCAAAGGCAGTGGCTCATCAAAGGGGTTGTTAGCAGGTTCTCGAGGAAGAGGCGTGAGCATTGTGTAAGTATAGTAGGGTATTTCCCTAAGCAATATAATAATATGCCTCTTGGTAGCTAGGAGAGGAATTTTATTTCCATAAAACACCCACCGTCTCAGTGACCTGAGATTTGGTTTTATTCCTGCATGACTTTAGACTTTTAAATCTTAATATTGTTGCCGAGGAAAAACTATTTTCTCTAAAACTTTTAAACTTGTTTCATTTTTCTTGTTCTCTGCTTTCCTTCTGGTGGGCGCTTTTCAACATGGAAAGCTTATCCACGCAGGAAACTGATGTAGCAAACACAAAACAGATAATATGATTGTTGGAAACACGAACACATTCCTAAAAGCCACTGCTAAATTCTACATCCGCATATGCTCTAGATGTGAGTGAACACTAAATGATGAGGAGTCTCTTAATGAACACAGTGTGGAAAAAATTTGCGTGTTTGTGAGCAGCTCTTCAGACAGCCATTCTAAAAGCAGTATAAATCTATAATAATAATGGATATTGGTGCAATTGAGGACTTTTTTTCACAAAATGGCCCCTAGAACCTCACTTAATCAGTCTGCGTTAACCCCCCAAAATCCAACTGAACATAGAGTTTGACTTATTCACTGTAAGTGATGAAGTAACAGGGGGAGTTACCATCAACAGTTACCAGCGTGCACAGGAGGGCTGCTGATGCTAACAGATTGTCTGTAGCCCAGCAGTCATTTAAAAAATGTGCATCAGGTAAAATCATGTTTTGCATTTGAGGGTAATTATCTCGAGGACACAATGCTTTTCTCTGAGGTTTTCATATTGAACTTGAAATTATGATCATTAATGGTAGCACTTTCAGATACAGTGCCCTGAAGTCGTCACACGTGCACCACTGTTATGAAGTCTAGAATTATCAATATTGCTGTTGTTTGACACAGTGCTTCTTCATAACCAATAGCTATGGGAATTGAAGTGAAGCAATAATGTTTCATTAAGCTTTGAGCCGTGGAAACAGTGACTGTCAATATTCTTTATATCATTTCCCCCCTGCTAACAACGGTGGAAGCCAGCAAAGACACTGCATTGGACACTACAGGTCTCAGCACTCTTAAAAAGCCCACCTTCCTCATCAGTGACATGGGTCATTTTTCAACTACATATTTGCATCTGGAGGAGTGTTACACATAAGTTGTTCAGCAGATCTGCTGGTGGTAGGATGACCAGTTTGTGCCAACTTTGGAGTGAGCAAATTTCAAGCAGGTCCATTTTTTTTTATAAGCACATTAAAAGCAATGATGTTGTTTAACCTGAAATTGAGATGTTTTCTTGGTTTGTCCGGAGACGATGGAGGCAGCTTGGTGCCACTCTCTCAGCTGCTGGCTTTGTGGAAGGATTAGGGCTTTATTCTGCTTCAAGGCAGACAGTGCTCGTTTCTTTAGAAAAATCTACCATGTCTACTTGCATTATTCTGTCTTTAATCTTGGAGGGGAAAATCCTCCTATAAAACATTGTTATAGAGGAGATGACTAAATAGCACTTTGCTTTTTTAACATTGTAGCCGATGACTGGAATAGTATAACACTGGTGAACAGTTAGTCTCCTGTTCCTCCCCAAAAGATGGATAAATGTGCCCAAAGTACATGAGATAAAAAGAGTATGACTTAAAGAATAAATATAAATTTTCAGATGGCTGCTTTTATTTATTTTGCTGAGTTTTTGGTCTGTCCCTGTTATATCTGGATAATACAACAGGCTGTTCAAGGTAAGAATTGCTCTTTTTTCATTTTCATCAGCTAAAATAATATTGTGTTTCATTATGCTATATCCTTTTTATATGAAGTAGGGCTGCATTGCCTATTTCAGATAATATTAGAAATGTTCTGAACCCTCATTCATTCTGTTGGAACCCAACCAGCCACAGACACGCTAGAAATTTGGCTGATAACCATTCAAATTATAACTCCAATTTTGTACTTTGCTCTATTTTCTTGGGCAACAGCAGGGCCCTTGCTTCCTTTCTGAGCAATTCAGGGTTTTTTTATCTGCTGTCCTATCAGGAGATTTGGAGGCAGAGGCTGTAAGCACAAGTAATAAGACAGGGGAGTCAGGAACACAGTTGTGGTGATGCTCAAGAATGTCTACGGATTAAAAAGATTTTCAGAGGGAGGGACTTGCTAGATGAAGATGCATCAGAAGTTGAGGAATAGGTCAAACAGTCATAGATGGATCCCAGTTGTGGTGGCACATTTTTGGTGATCATGGGGAATTAGATAAATGAGTTTAGACCATACAAATAAAATTTATATATCCATATCACATTATTTCTGATGTGTGCCTGTCATAGTTTCTGTGTGCTGTAACCAGAATTGGAGTGAGGGGGTGGAGTGGTATGTGTTTTTATTGGAAGATCACAAATAAGAGTAAACAACGTCTAAAGCGATGTGTGGACCGTAGTGATCTGGAGGAGACAGAGAAGGATACAGTGCATACTCTGTTTATTTAAAGCAATTAATAAGAGTAGTTTAACTTGTAACGAAAATCAATTTACTTGAATGTCATCTTCCATCTGAAAACTGGGGTATTTGATTGCATGAAAGAAGGAAGTATAAGTTTACTGAACAACAGCTGCAGGACTGTGAATCAAATGAGACAGATCTATTCTAAAATATTCAGAGGTTTATGTAAACATTTTATGTATTCTACATGTAAAGCATATTTTATGCCAAAAGCACTGCGCAACAGAGATCTCTTTTTTTCTTAAGTCAAAATAGTGAGCAAAAACATTGCACACTGCAGCAAATACAGTGGTTTTTCTCTGTGATATTATTTCTTAAAAATTCATTCAGGCAACTGGACATGAACATTTTCTGTTTTCTTGTTTAGATTAACACTATTCTAATTTTAGCAGTCTATCTTTATTTGAATGTACAGTTATTGTAGCCATTGTCATTAAAAAAAAAAAAAACAACAACAAAAACCCAACAAAAAGGCATTTAATTATTCTGTTTTATAATGATTTTACAGATTGGTATTACATGTAAGTTTGTATACAAGAATCGAGCCTTCCTCTGTTCCTGTCTTCCTCCCAAAGAAAATGCAAAGCATGACTAAGGGTTTATTTAACACAGTACAGAAAGGAGGAGGGACCTGAGAGACATTTTGTTGTTATACTCAGCAGCAACTATTGCAAGAGCACCCAGTGAAACACTACCTGTTGACCGTTACGTTGCTATAAAATTTAATAGAAATTCTTTGTTGTTATACCTAACTGGCCTCCTGACTTCACAGCAGTATATTGGGAAGCTTTGGTGCTGCTAATTCGATGCCTGTTTCGGTTCCTCCAACACTGCCTTTTATTATTGTTCACTGGGCTCTCCACTTTAAGGATTATGTCTCTTGCTGTGAGGGTGGAAGACATGAGGTGTCAGTCCTTAGGACAGGCCTCTCTTCCTTTAAACAAAGGAGATGCTGGTAAATGCAATTGAGCAACCTGTCAAACAAGTTCTTGCTGCCATTTAGCACCTAATTTTTCAGAAGTGTATATAAATGGCTTGAAACTGTGGGGCCCTGGGCTTGTCTAAATGAGAGGCAGAGGGAGAGCTCCACATCAGTGGCTGTACTCTCCCCACAAAACAGGTACAGGTTGTGATGCCAGGATTTGAACTCTCCCCTACCTTTTGTCTTAAACACCAGCCTCACAAAATTGCCCCCACATTGGTGTATGGGTAGGTGGGGTGGGTCTCTTTTTTCCTTTCTTTAGCCTATCCTTTAAGGCTGCCCTAAAAGAGTAGCTGATTGCAATGGCAGCCTTCCTGATGAAATCTTCATTAGGGAATGGGTTGAGGCCATCCATCATTTTGTAGAAATAACTGAAATGGTGTCTGGCAGCAACAGTGCTGGCTCTCTGGAGCTGGGACTGAAACTACAGCCTCAGGGAAAAATGTTCTTTCATCTTTTTTAACCAACAGCTCCCCCAGTCCCCCGATTTCCACATAGCTCAAGCCTCCCGATTCACACACTGAAGGGAGTGGATGTTTTATGTGTAGTTGAACAGCAATTCTCCCAGGGCTCTTAAGCGTTTAACTCATTTTTCCTTTGGGAAGAAAGAAAAGAAAGGCTCCAGATGTTTTGAGTTTACTTTTCTGGAATTGGCGCATTGCAAGACAGCAACTTGTGCCTCCCTGGGAAGCAGGTAACCACCCAAGCAGTACTCCTGCTTGTGCAGTGGACAACCCTTGGTAACCAAGGAGTGGAGAGGAGTCCTGTAAAAGCAGTGTAATCCACTTTTCCCCTTTAATGTCTGTCTTTTCCAAATAGAGTTGTCTGGTGAGATTTTTCAAGGCTTTTTAGTTGGGCAGTTGGGCCTGTGCTAAACTCAGCTCCACTTTCACTGCCAACTGTCTTAGGGATCCCTGGGGCGGCTTCGTGGGCTGTAGCCATGTCCACAGCGTGCAGATGTTGTGCAGTGTGGTTGGAGTCACTCCTCATGCATGCTACGCTGTGTCGCAATGCACAGTAAATCCAAAAGACTGAGCCATGAATTTGTCACCCATATGATTTGTGCAAAACATTAAATCCAGTATTTATTGTATTGGGATTTATACGTGGATATGTCAGCTCTTTGTAAAGAACATATAGCGTATGATGTTCCTAAACCAAGTTTACCAAGTATGTGAAATAATTAAGGGCATAGATTTATCTCCAAACAATTCCTGGATAAAAATTGTTGTAGTCCACACAGTATGTTAAATTGATAAGGCACAGGTAGAAAAAGTAGTGTTGGTGTCATTGATGTCACATTCTGGGTCTATTTTTGCTTGTAATTTTCTTCAGGTTTGATATGTATTATTTATTTTTGCATCAGCAATTCAAAGAAAAATTGTCTTTCAAGGCTGAATACTTGCTCCTACATTCTTCAGGTAAGACTACTGTTTCATGGGAAGCATATATTTTTGGAGTAGACGTTTTTGCCTTGAAAGAAGCGACTTGCTGTAGTGCACTTTAGTACATTGGCTACAGTTGTTTTCAGTTGCAGATTTCAGTTCATTTTCCACAGCATAACATATTTGTTCATACATGCAGAAAATATTTGAGGTGTTTTCCTCAAAACTAATAACAGTTGCAAAAGAAAAATCCAGTTCCACTGGAGTTTGTTACATAGCCTTCCTGAAGGGAAGATGCATTCTGGCTTTGCCTGAATTCCTGTGATATTGAAGCCCTTTCATTGGACGTAGTAGTTACTTTGATTATAGCACTGAGGATCTGGATAGATGCTGGTCAGCAGGGCTTTGCCTCACACCCGGCATTATCTGTGTGTGCAAACTTCAGCTGAGGATACTCATGGCCAGAGAGATACACTCCATCTGTAGTGTGATCTTCCTAGTGAAAAGTGCTTAAAGCTTGGGAGAAAAGAATTGAGTAGAGGAAGGAGGGAAGGCAAGGAAGACTGAGAAATGTTACTCACTGTCTAGCCTACGTGTAGGCAGGAGGATTGTGCCTGCTGCTGAGCCGTCCCTGCACTTTTCCATCCTCTGCAGTTAGACAGAGGATGGAAAAGTTCAGGGACGTCCTTTGCTTCTCTTCCAGCTCACCTTGCAGCAGGCTGGCAAGGGGACTGCAGCTACAGGAATGAAAGCGCCTGTACAAAGTGGCAGTGGGGCCACTGGCGTGGCCTTCAACTAGCCTCTGCTTCACCATGGTGGGCATCTCATTCCTGTTCATTCTGGCAGGGAAAAGAGGGAAAATGAACTGTTAATTTTCTGACGAGCGCCTGCATTGAATGTGCACTGTTTGTGCCTGTCACTCATCCCTGCCTTGCTCAAGCACCGAAATAGAAAGTGCGAGTGTCAGTACTGATAGAGCAGGAGTCCCTACAGTCCTAACTGGACACCACAAAGTCATAAGAAATGTTAATATGTTAATGGTTTGAATCCAGAATGAAGTTCTGAATTAAATTGTCTCTTCCTTTTTTTTTTCTTTTTTTTTTTTTTAACTATATAAAAGGGAAGGACAGGTATAAAACCTATGCTTTTTCCCTGAGTTAAACCTAAAGTGGGGATGTATTTATTTTATTTTTTAAATTAGTATTCTTTCCTGGTAATAATGTATGCACATTCACCATGAATGTACACGTTTTTGATCTATGAGTGACAGGAGCTCCACTCATATCCAAAGACAGGGTCCTAATTTCTTAGAGACATAAGCTTCAGACATCCTTCAGAAATACACAACAGATGCGACTGTGAGAGCTGCACCAACTACATTGTCACCTGGTGAATCACCTCGTTGTCCCTCCACGCTGAGCCCTTCCTTGTGGTGCAGGGAAGGGAAGAGGAAGTAAGAGAGACAAAATTCAGAGTAGGCAAAGCAGTAAGAAAAGAAGCTGGTGGTCTGACATGATGGGCTGCACTTGAAATCACTGGGATGTAATGTGTTGGTGGTCCTGTGTTATAAGGAATTCAGAAAATGGGATGTTTGGAGGGTGAATTACTGTGGTTACTGCTGTTGGCTTCCTGAAGTAGCAGCAGGTGTGTTAGTGAGCTCTCTGCTTTATTCCCTGTCATCTGGTGTCATTTTTATATGGCTGGACAGATAGTACTGATAGTATGGCACTACAGACATGCCCAGGATGTGGTGGCCGGGACGCCAGGCTGCCAGGTTGTTGTGACAGCACGATTAAGAGTGCCTGCAACTGTGACAAGTGGCATCAATTCTGCAGTTTCTGCCACTGGATGTCAGGAACAAAAAATTGCATGAAAACCGTAGTGTGATTGAAATTGCCAGGAACGTTTAAATTACAGAATCACCGTGCTCCTGGGCTGTAAAATTAAATGTTACTGCTCACTGGAGTAATTGAGTTGAAATGGCTTGCATGAAGGCACTCAAGTAATTGTCATTTGTAGAAAGTATTGTCTGCGTTCGAGTTTCCATATTCACTTTCTGGGTGGGGAAGCCAGCACAGTAGTTCTGGGACATCCATTAGGGGTGAAGCATCAGCCAGGGAAGGAGCACGAAGCCCAACCTCACTGAAGACACACTGCAGTCAGTGGGAGAGGGATGCAGTGAAAACAAATTCATGTACAGAAACCCTGTGTATAAATGAAGTTCAGCATTTTTCAGCCTCGGTGCAGATCAGTGGGGACGCAAATACAGAGGTAACTCAGGGAACCTGAATATTCCTGTAACCCAGCCACCAATGGTGCAGGCATGGAAGACAACTGAGCCAAGAAAGGATGCTGCACAGTTAGCTGCAGTAGTATTGTTAACGCAGCATTCCCTGAGCACCAGAACTAACAAAGCTTAGTTTTGTGCCAATTTCTGTTGGAAAGTTGAGTGATGGGGATATTTCAGAAGCTCCCAAGATCTGACGGAAAGTTTTTCTTGACAAAGGTATTTATATGGCTTCTCTCTTACGTGGGTACTCTGCTGTCTAATCAAATATGAGCACATGCTGCTCTTTTTCCAAACAGCCGGGGTAACTTGCTTGGTCTCTCATCTCCCTTTATGACAAAAGACATGGAGAACTATAGTTTATCTTTGGAAAACTTAGTGTTCTGTTGGGTTTGGCAGTAAGCTGCCATTAAGTTCAGAAATTATGAACACAAACAGCATGTTTGCTTAGGAACCAGGATAAACCAGCCACTGTTTACTGATAGGAGGTGGGAATGCACTCTACTTTTCTTCTTGTAGTCATCTTCCAAAGATGGTGGTGTAAAGGAAGACAGCTGAAAGTGAGCATATGTGTGCATGCAAAGGCAGAGTGGAGCACACACTGATGAGAGAAGCCATTCCCATGGAGCTATTACCCTCTTCTTTCTGTCATTCAGGTAGAAGAAAATGTGAGCTGCAGGTTGTCTACCAGTAGAAAAAAAATAATCTGGGAAATCAGTATTTGTGGTTCCTAAGAGCTTAGCTGAGTAGCAGCAATCGCTCCACCCAACTGCAAAATGAAACAATAATTAGGTGAAAAAAGAGCAACATAGAGCATAGATAATTGCACAGCTAATTGTGCTGCAGTGCAAAGCATGAACAGAGGAAGCCCTTGAATGGACATGAAACTGAAAGCAAGTGAAAGAAGCATTGCAGTCACCTTGTGGAAGGTATCACGCTTCCATGTGCATTACATTAGCTAACCAGGAGGGGTTTGAGAGCGGTAGCTTTCTTCATGTTTCATATCTACCCAAAGTGCTTATCTGTCTTTATTTTGGTGTATTGATTTCTCTGAGCTCCAAGCCCTAAATAACAGTGAATCTGCCCTTCTAACTTGTGTTGAAGCATTGTATTGGGAAGTATCTAAAATCAGGTTTGAGAATGAGGCATATTAATTTACACAGTTTTCTTCCATCAGTGACACTTGAGACTGCAATGTTCTTGTGAGTAAATTCTACCTCAAAATTGTTTGCAGAGATTATTATTTTTTTTCTGGTACCTTTTATTCCTCTTAAATAGATGGCTCTGCTGTCTCAGTTAAGCAGCAATCACTGACAGAGAAGAAAAACTATTTTCTTTTTTGGTTAAAGAGAAGTGCTTTGAAAGAGTATGGGGTACGTTCAAATGCTTGCTGCTTTATACTGCTCCAGTGATGTAAAACAGCTGCTAACTCACTGTAACCATTTGACTGAACTGGATTTACAATGCTTTGCATTGCTGTGATGACGCAAGGCAGCTGGAAAGGACCAGTGAATCTGTTTCTTTAAGTGAAAGAAAATACTTTGATAATTAAAAGTACAGTTCTATTTTTATCTCCGTTTGAAATTTTTTTCTTTTCCTTCAACTCCCTGTTTATAAAGACTGGGTTGAAACCCATGATTGTGATAATCTGAAATTAAAGGGGATGTATATGGAACAGAAATCAGCCCTGGGAAACAGGTGAAGGAATAGCAGCCTTAAAGTAACAAACCAATTTTAATTAGGATGAAAAACAATTTAACCCTTTGTCACAGGCGAGTATACCCTTATTAAACAGGTATTCTGCTCATGTTGTCTCTTGGCCAGCCATTGATCTTGCATGGTATCATTACAACTCACTCATATTCACCAAATGCATACTACTCTGCTGGTAGCCAGCCTTGTGATTAAGGGCCTAATCCTGCTGTGGTTACTTGGAGCATATTGCATCTCCTCCTGCGTAGGTGCGGAGCACTGCAGTTCTTTCCCAGGACAGCAGTGCCCGTCTGGGTTGAACTGTGGCTTTCTAAGTTAACATATTTGTCTGCTACATGAAAATAACTGTCACACCTCTCGGTGAGAAAGTTCCTCTTTTTTTTTTATTTTATTTTTTTTTTTTTAACTGTACATTCTTCTTAGCAAGACAAATAGGCTGTGTTTTAAGAGATTTTGTACTTGAGGAAGAGATATCTGAGTTTCTCCCCATTTACTTACACAACCTGTTTCTTTTAGTGTAAAACATCAAACAAGCTAAGGCAGCCAATGTAATACTTCATAGGCCAATGCAATCCTTCCTATGGCTATGAGTGAGTGAAAATATAAACTTCTCTTTTTTTTCTTTTTTTTTTTAAAGCCAATTCAAGTCATATAATCGTGTTTGATAGTGAGGACTGGTGATGATGGAACGCACGGTGAGGAGGACGTACCAGAAAAGACAGGCCAAAGCAGCTGCCATTTAATAGAAAAGCCTAAGAAAAATGCCATAAGGGAAAATAGTCGTGTCATGTATCTGCACAAAGGGGTTTGTGTCATGTTGTTTTCTTTTCCTGCTGCTGTGTTTTTGCCCGTTGGTGTGTCTGAAAGGCGAGCTGGAATGTGCCATGATGAGCTACCCTCCGCGTGGGCGGCTCGGTGCAAGAGGGCCTAGCAGCAGGTCTGGCATACGGTGATTGATCCCTCCATTTAGGAGGCATAATGCCTTCTGAAGCAAAGAGCAGATCAAAGACTTTAATGATTGACAGCGATTTATGCCGCTTTGTTTTTAATTCCTTGACTCCTGACACTTTAAGACAGGACTTTATAAAAGAAGGATGCCGTAACCTAGGGTTACGCCTCCTTTCATAACAGGGAAAGCTGAAGGAGCTGGGGAGACTGATGCCCAGATTTCAGATATATTAGTTTTTATTTAAATCTGTGGTTCAGAGGTTTGTGGGCATGCTGTTTCTGTTATTAAATCATTATGCACCTACCTGGGGGGAAAAAAAGCCAACAATCTTACCAGGAGTGCCTCTATAAACATTTCTCACTCTCCGAAGTGTAAGGCTGGTATATTAAAAATTCTTCGAATAGCTGACCTTGACAGGTGTTTTATTTGAGCAAACAAAACAATAAATAGTAATATAATCCCTGTGGAGCTGGTATTAGGCTTTGTGGGAAATGCATAATTTCCTTTACTAAATGTAGGAAGGTGCACAAATTTAATTTCTTCATTTTTGTCATTAATACCAAGCTATCCTGCAGCTCTTTGCTCCTCGGGGCTGAGGTCTGAAGCCTGTTGCATACAGTTACACGGAGGCTTTTTCTGTGGTGTTTGTTATTATTTTCTCTTCTTCAGCAGTGCAAACACTCTGAGGGGTGTCTGCCAGCCAGAGCACAGCATGGAGGAGAGCAGCCCAGCAGCCTTTTTACCCTGGGAGCGGGTGTTAATGCCGTTGTGCTCGCAGGAAAATGGCAAGCAATCTCTTTTCTGAGTAGTGCCGGATATGGTGCAGCACTGCGCTCACAGCCGGCTCCACTGTCAGTCCCTGCAGTACAGTATAAAGCAATTATTGTACTTTTGGCTCCTTGCTTCTGGAAGGCCTCCTAATTTAAGGGCTGGCTTGTTTGTTTGTTAGTTTTAATCTAGACCATATGTAGGTTGCAGTTTTAGTGGCTGTATTTGACAAGTTCTGGAAGGATGATGTCAACTTATACGGTGTGCTTTTGTGAAAACATTTTGTCGTTTTACTCTACGTCAGAAGCTGTGGTCTTGTCGGTGGGTCTCCAGATAAGGAGACAGTGGACCTCCTAAATAATTCCAACTGCCATGCTGCTGAGACACAGGCCAGGCAGGGCCCAGTGTCACAATGCATGAGTGGCCTTGGAAGTTCCTAACCCAGCCTCCCATTTTTACGGCAAACAAAGAGCAGTCTGAATAAGCTTTAGGTGTGAAACCTAAGTTAATTTAGCCTGTTTTCAATGTACTGCATAAAACAGTGATGACTTACATTTATTTTATTTACCCTTATATATGAGTAAACTCCACTGTTAACATTAGTAAAAGCTGTGTTGCTCTTGCATTCCAGTAACAAACTGATGCTAAAGGGATACAATTTCCAGGTTAAACAGAGGTTTGCCCAAGATGGCAAATGCTGCCTTTTTATGCTTACTATAAAGCCTGAGGTCCTACCCATTAAGAGATGATGGCTGAACTGTGGAAGCCATCACTATATTTTATTGTTCTCATAAAGTTCATGACTTAAGATCCGCATTTTAAGCATCATTTAGTATTAACTTCTCTATTAACTATTTATGTATCTTCAGAAAGAAAGTAGTCTTCTGGTGGTTCTCAGGGCGGTTGAACTATGTTTAAATTCTAACTTGTGACTGCTGTTCAGCTTGCTAGAAGCAGAAATCTTTCCCACCTTTGAACATGCATTCATGTGTAGATTTCAAGTAAGTTTGGTCTTCTTTCTGCTGGCAAACTGAAGAACTTGGTTAAAACCACAGGGACATGGGATTCTAGTACCCCAAGTATAGCTAGAAGTTTGACACTGTTAAAAAAAAAGAGAAAAAAATAAAAATCAACTAATGTTGCTTTATAATAAAGTGGGCATGGGCATAGAAGAGCCAAAACCCAAGCCCAAAACCAGAGAGCTATATTTTCAAAAGTAATTCAAAGCAGCATTTCAACAATAATTCAAAACCGATGTTGGTTAAGAATGTTCCTTACTTTTAGGTATTCTTTAGGAGTTTTTGAGATTATTGTTGTGCTCTCTTTCATTGTTTCTATAGCCTTTCATCCCAGGATTGACAAACAAGTGAGATGCTTTAGCTTGTACATCAACCATCCCGTTCAACATAATATAGTGTTGAACCTGCTTGGCCACGTTAATGTTTATTCTTTGTTTTTTATTGTTAGTTCAGACTCTGGTAATTGACAAAGTACTTCAATGAAGTTGGACCAAAGCTTAGCTACTTTGTATCAAAAGTCTAAGAAGTCTTTAATTTCCAGGTTTATACAGTATTTAGAGAAAAATATTAGGAAAATATCCTTTTATAGACTAATTTTGGTCCTGTTTGGTGGTAAAGGTTTTCATATATCTAGTGTAGGTTAGATGAACAAAATTGTCAGCTGATTAAGACATCATTCAATTATTACTTGAAACCACTGAAATGGAAATCCATTTATACACTCACATTTTCTTTCTTTAATCCCTGCATTCCTTTTTTTTTTAACTATTCTTTTTTTTTTTTCCTGAAATATTTTCATGTCTAGTTTAGAAGTACATGTTCTGGTATTGCATGTACTTTTTAGGCCACATTTGCACATTAGGGACTGCTCATGAAACTGGGCTGTTCTATCTGCCCCACGCTAAGTCTTGCCCTTCATCCCTTTAACGTAATCTGGCAAGGAAAGGCCAAATGCTCTAAACCACGGGGGACTGCAGGGGATAGTATTGAGACCTGTATGAGAATGAGGTCTGAAGAGACAGTACCACTTTCAACTGCTGCAGGCGGCTTCTAGGATCAAGCTGGAACTTACTTAGGAGTGAGAGCCAACATAACCCAAACTGTTAGCCAAAGATTCTTAGGCTGACTTTAGACAGCAAAGTTAAATTTAGTCTAGTTGTTTAGAACAGCTTCTTACTATTTCCACCACTAAAAGGTTTAGCAAAGACAGTGCAAAGAAAAGGCCTCAAAATCCGGCACAGTCCTCAGGCTGAGGTCTGCAATCCACTCAGTTCTCTACCTGGTTGCATGGACTTTAGCACCAGGTGTAGTTGCTGTAGTGGAGCAGTTTTGGATTAGGATAATTAAGGCCCCTTACGATAACGACTTAAACTAAAGATCTCTTAAATGCATCTTACATATGCTGGATGGAAACTGTACGTGATGAGGTACCTACTCCCAATTCTCCTGCTTTCTGCCACTTTGGCCCAGCACAACCAGCGCAGGTGAAAAGACGATCATCTCCTGCATGGCCTGAGGGGCTTGCTTTTCTACACAGGTAGTCAGTTTAGCTAGATACTCCAAACACTGCACAGAAATATTAATATATTTACTTCAGTAAACACTTTTCTCTAAACAGTGTTGAGTCTGTACAACACCTGGAACATACTCCGATTTTCTTTTTCGTTTTTTGGAAAGGCCAGTCATAGCCAAAGCATAATTAATGAACAAAGTTAAATAATTCCAACTGCTCATAGGTCAGTTTAAAAAACAGATTTTTTTTTATTTTTTTTTTTTTTACGTTTTTCATGTTCCTCAAAGAACCGGACTGGGATACACAAAGCCAGGTGCACAGTACCCATACAAACTCCATGGTGTGGGCACACAGGCATCTGAGCACATGCCTCAGGAGGTCAGTCATTATCAAGTAGATTTAAGTGCACCATGTGCTTTGAGATCAATGCCCAGCATTATTCAACTGCAGTGACATAGTTTTTAATACAATGATTTAGGGTGCAAAATGCAAAGTTTTAATTTGTATTTTTTAAAGGATCCTGAGAAAATCTCACCAAGCCAGATCTTCTCTCCAGAAGGGTACTTACTGGGTAGAAATACTGATGTATTCTCTAGAATAAGATTACCATACCTGTCAATAGGTACTTGATCACGCCGCAGGATCGATGCTTAGTTGCACTGCTTGCACATAAACCTGGTTGTGTTGTCTTGCAGGTGAATAAATTCTTATCTTAAATAAACAGATTGTTTTTAAGATTGCAGTAGAAGGTTATTGAGCTATTTTAAAGTGTTTGCAAAATACAAGATGGCAAAATTTCAGTCACTTGAAATTATGGGATGAGGAAAGCCCTGAGCTGCCTGTAAAAGAGCTTTTGCAGCATGACTTGAAGGTTGAAAGTGTTGAGCTCCATTGGACTCAGCAACAGGGATGAATTCCACGGTGCTCTCTTCCCTGAAAACCTCTTGTGATATCCCCTCTTATTCAAATCTTGAGGCTGTCAGCTTGGACACCCCTGAGTGTCTTAATGATCTGATAGGAGTAAAATGCTTTTAGGAGGGAAACCCAAAATGCTAAAGGGACAAAATAGAGTTAAAAATGTTTCTTTTTCTTCTGGGGTCTGTTTCCTTATCAAACGGCAAAATCTAACAAAGTTACATGCTGAAAAGTGTCCAGGGCTCCCTTCCTCCTTTTTATTTACTCTGTGCAAGTGCCATTGTGTTCCAACCCCCAAACAACTGGCCAGCTGAAACTAGTACAACCCTTTTCTTACCCGGGCTGTTTCCAGGGAAGAAGTTGGGGTTTGCCACTTTTGTGTGACTTGCAGTGTTAGCCATGGAGGCAGATACCTCCTTTGCCCACGCTGCCGTTGGCCACGCACCATTGGTGGCTGCTCCCAAGCCTCTCTCTGTGGCTGGGAAGTGATTGAGAAATTGAGGATTGCGTTGGGGACGTGTGGATGTTCATGTGTGTGTGCTCCTGTGTCGGTCAGCAGGCAGGCTTTCCTGCTTTACTCACTCGGCATGGGTTGGGTATTCCCAACTGAAAATACAGGATCAGAATTCTGTGCCAAAGTAGTTGGATTTCAAGAGTTATCGCATTGTGTTTTGTCAAAAACTATGGGGCAGGAACAGTACTCTTGAGCTGAGAGGAAGCTACATTTTTTGTTGCCTGTAACAAATAACCTCAGTTTGTACACTATCAAAGCATCTCTTGCTTTAGCCACATGCCTTATTTTTGACATACTGTAATCTTCCCTCATGATGTTGCTTTCTTTGGGTTTGTTTGATGCAGACAGGAACACCCATGCAGAACCCCACCCCCTTTTTTCTGTAATTAATTGCTATCTTTAATGTGAGTATCTCTTGCTGAATCTTTCCAACCTAGTTCTGAAATACCTTATCTCCCTCACCAGTTCGACATTGTACTTTGCTCCTGTCCTTTCAAAAATGTTTAGAGGAGGAAAGGGAACAATTTCCTCCTCTCAGGGAGACAATCCACTGGTTGCTTTGGGGAATAGTTTGGGAAAAAAAAAACAAGATAGAGTTTGCTCATAGAATTTAACAAGATAAATAACAGTCCCAAGACTGCTTCCTTCAGTTTGATCCAGCAGCAGGCTTATGATGAATCTTGTGAAATCTCTGGAGTAATCATTATTACCAAAATTCTTACACTTAATTTTTGGTCAGTTACTGGATTCCTTTTGTCTCCTGTTTTCAAATACCAGAGGAAGCGTGGTAGGTGCCCCAGTGGAAATATACTTAGAAACAAATCCTTCAGCTGGAGGAATCAGATTGATGCACACCAGCATTGATAAGACTTGGGATTCTTTGCCCTGGGGTTGGTAGAGATGTAGTTGTGACCCTCCTGACTGAGGAGTAGGCAGAGAGCATGGTATTACCAGATCGGAGAGAAGGATTGTTTTTAAGTGCTGTTTGCAGTCACTGCGAATGCAAAGTGGCTGCTTCTAGCTGAGAAGGTTTGAGCACTGGTAATCCTCACGCGCTTGGAGAAAGATGTAATTTTGCTGAGTCTTGGAAAGGTGCTGTCTTGTGTCAGGACCAGCGCCCTACATCTGATGGAGAACGTGTAGGAAACACGTGGGGCATCCACAGGTTTTCTCAGGACTCATGCTGTTTGTTCTAGTGCCACCTGGCAAACACAAAATTCAGCCCCTTGGGGAACAGGGCAGGAGGACCTTTTCAGCATGTGGAGCCACCATATGCAACTAGCGTTATTGAAAAGACCGCCAGAATGCTGAGCCCTGTGCTCTGGGTCCAGAAAACGGCACCCAAGGAATCAGTCAACTTAGGCATAGTTTGGTGGGTGGCTTGGGAGAAAAACAGGGCTTGTTTTCTGCCGCTGACGGTGGTTTGTTTGGTGTTGATGGAGAAAATTGAATTCTATTCTAACAAAGTAGCAGCGTTAGCGGAGTTTTCTGTGTTGCAGGAGGGTTAGTACACTGTGCTCGTACATTCTGCTTTTCAGTCCAGAATATTAGCGTTGTTGTGGCTTTTTGTTTCTCCCTTTCAATGGAGGAGGTTGACGGAGAGGTTAGATACCAGTTCTGCCTCAGTGATTCATTAAAGCAGAGCTGGAGGAACGGAAGTCGCCCTGTTCAAAGGTGTGGGGAGTGTTTTATTGTTCTGCATGGTGCTGTGAATGCCAACGATTTTGCAGCTGTGAAAAGGGCTCTTAATGAGTTTCAGCATTTTAATGTACTTCAAGTTCCCAATTGTATGAATTTAAGAAGCTTAGCAATTCAGTATCTCCTGAATAATAGCATTTATTTTATACTCTAAATACACTCGGGGAAGTCTCAACAATATTGCAGGAAGTCTCGGTAATATTGCGACTCCTTCCCGATGTGTAATAGCTTTAGAGGACCTAATTGACTTGAACAGTGGAATTGGTCCTTTAAAAAACATGCACACACAATTTTTGATTAATGAGCCCCATAATAAATCATTAATCTTTTTTGGCTCAAAAAATGATCTGAATAGTTTTCAAAGTAGAAGAAGTTATGTATGTTTTCCTAAACTGCCTTAGTGATACAGTGCTTGCATTTCAAATCTATCATCTGAAATTTACAGACAAAATAACCTAACCTAATTTAATTTTTAGAAAAACAAGTCCAAACTCTGAACTACTTGGTTACTAAGAAGCATGTGAAGAAACATCTAGATAGGAGTACTTCCTCTTAGAATAATAAAAGTACTGTAAAATGACCATGTAATAAGTGTCCTTCTTCCTGAAGGATCCCAAAGTGCTTTTCCACATTTTCTATAGTCAATGTGGGTCATTCACCCATCACTTGAATGAAACCAGTCTTTACTGGCTGCACTAAACAACACTTTTTATAGGAAGGAGATCACAAATAACTCTTGCATTTGAAACTCTGGGGAGAATTTGAGGTAGGCAGATTGTAATTGCCCAGCTTGGAATCAAGCCAGAAGACTGTGATTAATATACCCAGGCTGCACTTTAATTGTCCCAAAGTAGTCAAGGCCTCAGTTTCAAGTGTGCTTTGTCTCTGAATAGTATTTCTTTTCTTCATGTTAATTTTGGAGCTTATAGAATGGGTGGCAGGTTTAGCAGAATTTAAAGGGAGGGACATTTTTTACTTACATGGGGATTGGCAACACTGAGAGAGTGCAACACAATTTTCTACTTGTATCTCAAGTGACAGAGGCTAGTTGTATATATTGGGTTTTTTCTTCCCATTTCACTGTATGACCTTCTGATTTGGATGGCGCCCTCAGAATATTTTTTCCCACGCTTCCCTATTTTGATCTCTTTAGATATTATTATTATAGTAGTAGTAGTAGTATTTTGGGTCTTAATTTTAATAGCAGAGTAAATGCAAATGATGCTAATCCTTAACTTTTTACTTTCTCTGGGAATTGCTTGATCTTTCGAAACAGAGTAATATCTCAAAGACCTGTGAAAGGCAGCTTGGCAGGTTAACTTGATTGATCTGTAAAAATAGGGTCATGTAACTCGACACATTCCCTTATAAAGCAAAGAAGCTGTAGAGGTTGTTGATGTCTTCCTTTCTCATTGGAGCCAACCTCATATCTTCCCTGGCTGGGTAAGGCTAGGAAGCCTCTGAATGTCAAATCCCATCTTGAGACTGCTGGATGTGTGTCCCTCTGTGACAGTCACTGATCTGCAGATCCACAACTGAGTCAACAATAGGCTGAGTCATTATTCAGTGGGATACAGTGGATATTTATTTTTCTCGTGGAGAACCTGAGAATTTTGAAGGTATTTTTGTGCAGATATGACCAACTTCCATATGTAGAAGATAGGAGTATTTTTTGGTGGTTTGGAGGGTTGCTTCATTTGGTTTTTTTGTCTGCAAATGGCCCACAGAATGCACATAACATTGGCTTGATCTGTTTACAAGGTTGAGCTGAGCACAAATTTCTTAGGATAGTAAGCTATCTAGTTTGGTTCCATTAAGTTTAAAGTGTTTATGTGGCTTGTGAAAAATACACACACATCAGCTGCGTGTATTTTACCATGAGCCATCAAGAATTGCTACAGTCATGATGGGAACTTCATAAGCAAACTCTGGAATTTCATGGGCATTCACTTCAGGGCATTGTACATGGTACCTTTCAGTCTTGCCTCCTGAGGAACAACTGCATTTTACCTCCTCAAAACATGTTGGAGTTGTTTCCTGAGTATTGTGTGATTTTCTGCATAAGTCATCAACTGCTGATATCAGTATCAGCAGGGATAAGCACTGGAAGAAGGAGTCTGCCTGTGATAAAACACTCCTAATTGACATGATAAAGTGGTGCTTGCTCCTTCCAGTTCTTGGCCCTAGTGGTGCGATATGAGATTTTAAGGTGAAAGTTTAAGATGTTTGGCTTTTCACTAAAACTGGTTTGAAAACACGTTGCAAATACAGCACCTGGGAGAGGTAATCCAGAATATTAAAGTGTGCAGTAGTCCAAGTATCTGTTTAGTTATTAAAAAAAAAGATTCTAAAACCGGAGCAGAACAACTCAGATCATTTAAGGACCAGCCCAAGAGCCAGGTCCAGCTCTCAGCATCCTAGGAGAAGACCCACACTGGTTCTACGTTCTGCCACAGATTCTCCTTTGCTTTTAATTCCCAGCCATCCGCTACATCCAGAATACCTTCCTTGTAGTTCTTAGCCAGTCTGGGTCTTGAGGAATACCGATGTATCTTGTCTCACAGTTTTATTACTGCAGTAAGTGCTTAAGAGTTGCTTATGATTTCTAAGTGAAAAAGAGGATAATAACATCCTTCATTGGCTATAGCCATCACTTTTGATATGGGCGGTTTATACACATACACAAATATATATAAAAGATGATTACATCGAGATACACTTAATCACACACAAGCATACCAGCAGCTATATATGGGGATACCTCCTCTGTGTACGCAGTCACTCACACATATGTATGCATGATTGCAAATGTGCCTCTTTTTTGGAAGCCTTGTACGTCTTTACACACAGACATCTGTTTACCCAGATCCTCAAAATTGAAAGCATGCTCAAACTGCAATGCACTTTTATGTGTATAATATATTTTGTTGTTACACATGTAATACAGAGCTGCAGTTATGTACTTAAACACATCATTCCTGTGCATGCAGACACACACACAAATATATATACGTTAGGCACAGCTGAAATACTGTGTAGAAGAACAGCTAAGTGCGAGCTGTGCAGAGCTCAGTAGTGGAATGCTAGTGCAACACAGCAAAACTTTGCCAGGCAAGCAGTTGCAGCCAGTTGTGTGCTGCACAGAGCAGCCAAGTCTAGATTTCTGGAAACAGAAGAAAATGACAGTTACAGGGCTTGGAGTATTTCCTTCTTCCTTTCCACCTCCTCACAGGGTCTGGCCATGTGTACTCAGGTTCAAGTGTTGTGCTCTGTTTTTACTTTCAACTTGTAGTATCTTTCAGTCTCGGCAGTACTGTTCTCTGATAATCCTTCTGTGTCATTCCTGTATAGTTTGCATCCTGCTCTCTTGGTCACAATGGAGATGAACTGCGTGAGCTTTTGTAGGTAGGCACCCTTCATGCAGCAGCATCTTTGAGCTTGTCCTCACTGTCCTGTGAACAACAACTATGTGTGTTATTTCAAATGCCAGTCATCTTTGCTTAATGGCCTTCTCGAAGCTCTTCATTTCTGCAACAAGTGTGTATTTTCTGTATGTGTGCCCTTTCACATCATTTTCCTGAGCAAAGGGAAAGTCTTTGTTCTCTCCATGGTAGGTTGTGGCTCAACAAAATTTGCTTAATAGCCCTGTCTTGATCCTTAGTGGGGGGATAAAACTGGCCATGTTGTCCACCTTACTATACCTGTTCTATCTCCTGAGTGGTTTTCTGCTTCCTTCTGCAGAAAATTAACTTTGTCTTTTCTATGTGAACATGAAAGTAAAAATACTCATTGGCTTGGAAAACTTGAGTCAGCATTCATTGCTCAGAGAACTGTGCTCTCTGGCTGATATAAAAGGCTAATGATAGGTTTGTAGGAAAACTCACGAAGAACTCATGCTCCTTTTAGTTTTGGGAAGTAAGGGAGTTCATACGTTCCTTTCTGGTTCACTGCCCTACATCTTGCATGGAAGCTGTTCTTTGTAGATGGAAAGGTGCAATAAAATTCCCTCTCCACTCTGCTTTCATCAGTTGGCAAGAGAACTATGTTTCTCTTGCACTGTTCTTCATCCTTGATTTCCCCCTCCAATACTGTAGAGTCATAGGAGTGTCTACTACTCTCCCTTGCCTTTCCCCAAAACTCTAGCTAATCATTGACCCACTCAGATTCCTATTTTCTGCCTACACAAAGCATAATATACCCTTAAATAATGTTTTCTTCACTGGTAGTGCTGAGGTTTGTGTCAGAGCAGGGAAGCTTTGGTGCTTTGCTTATCTCCCTCTCTCAAGCAGGCTGTGAGGAATGACAGATGTCTGGTCCTTCCACTCTGTGTTGTCCATCTAGAGACTGATGGGGTGTCTCTGCTTCTGCTGCCTGTCCAGTGGCCACCATGGACTATCAGTTTGTCTCATGTCATGGCTATGCTTTTTTCATTCATTAGTTGCAACTTCTGCTGCTCACCAGGGGCTCAGATTACAGAATCACAGAATGTTTTGGGTTTCTACCCCCCCTATCATGAGCAGAGACAGTCTCAGGTTAGCTGAGATCAGAGCAGGAAGAGAGGTGCTCATGGGCCTCTGAGTCCACATGCTGTCTAGACTCTGCTTTTTGATATTGACTGCATCTCTGTGACAGTGGACTTCTCTGGTGGCAGAAGCATGGTGCCAGCACTCCTGAGACTGTAGTTTGGAGATCATGGAACAATGCCTGCTAGATTTTGCAATGAGGCATGGGTTAAACCTCATCATTACCTTTTTTCCCTTGCTTTCCTGCTGTTGACTCCTACTCCCAACTTTGTTTACCAAGGGAAGCTCATCACAAAGAGCAAGAGTTTCTCTGATGGGCGCTGAGGAGAGTGCAAACAGCTCAGCTGCTTCTGGGTGAGGGGATTCAGCACTGATAATCACACCAATTCAACCCTGCCTTTTTTGTTATATTTAACACCTTCCTTTTTTTGAAAAATAAAGTTGTGGTTTCTTCACTTACAAATAATATTTTGTCATTTTCATCTGCGAGGGTGAAAGTTGAGTGTTTCAAGGCCTTTTTGCTAACTCTCCACTGGGACTTGCTGACTCAGCACTGGGAGTTCCACGCACTCGGAAAGCATGGTAGTGCTGTGTCTGTTGTGCTTCTGAACGACAGACGTCCTTTATCACATCTGAAACATGTCTTGGTTGCCTTTTTATATCTGATGTAACATTTAGGAAAAGTGTGAGTATTTCTGCAGTATATGTTTTGTGAGTTGCGCCTGATCTGAAATGGGAACGGTATTTTTGTCTGTGTTAAATACAGATTTCTCAAAATAAAACTGTCAGTGCTGTGTTTTATGGTGGATTTTATTTTCCTCGAGCAGTATCTATGTAAATTTTTTTTCCTTAAGTTTCTGTAGTAGTTAAAAGAATCCAGACTCCCTGAAAATTGATGCATCCTCAAGGACTAGTAGGTTTCCATTTCTGGCATGAGCATCAAGATGAATAACTGTTCTCTAGTAGTTTGTGTAGACTCAGGCTAAGTAGACCTCAACCTTTATCTGAACAGGAATTCCCAGACAAGAAAATTCTGACTTCATTTATGGTTTATAGGAAGTAACGTAAAACGTGACAAAAGAAATTGTTAGGTTTTCTTCACAAGCAGTCACATGGGATCTGTGTGCTGCGTGAATTCACCTTTGAGTCAGTAGGTCAAATATTAAAAAGTATTATACTGTCCCAAAAAGTCCTCTTAATGCTTCTAATGCATTCCCAGTACTGATAATTTACTGCTGTTAATAGCTGCAGCCTTTCTCTAGTGCAAGTATCAACAGTTAAATGTGAAGGCTTTGAATTTTACATGAAGAAATCTGAGTTTCCTGACTTAGCCTCAACCCAGAGAAGCTTCTCAAGAGAAACACGTTAAGTTCATATTGATCTAGAGATAGATGCAATGCTGATAATAATTTAACCCCATGTGCATGTGTAGCATTTCAGAGAATTGTTGTCTTCATTTTACTGGCAGCTTTGAAAGGAAATAATAACGGTGAGCATGAAATGCACAAAAATCATCAACAGAGATGCATCCATTTGGGCTTTCTTGCATCTTTATTAATCTGAATATAGTCTTGAAAAATATTTTCCAAGCTCAGGTTCTCATACTGCCAAGTGAGACCAAGTGAAAATTTGCTGTAGAACTCAATTAGAGACAGATCGGGACGTAATAGAGAAATTGCTCTGTCCTTAGGGAGGACACCTGGTAGAAATAGTGGACAGTAAATGATAAAGCAACCCTGGTCAGGTACAGGTTACGAGTGTATGAAAACATCTGTAACTTGTGCCTCTGCCTCTTCATTATGAGATCCTGTTGGCACTGGAAAATCAGACTGCAAAGCCCTCCTCCCTTCTGCCACACTCCTGCTGTTTAGAAAGTCCCATTGCTTCCTTTTCTGAGCTTGAGGAGCAACGTGCATCCTCTGCTCTAACCCCTAGCACAGTCTTAACAAATTACGTAGGAGAGGTTTATCTGCAGGTTCATCTGACTGCTTATATCTACAGTTTGAGGAACTCGAGTTTGTCCTCTACAATGCCAGATTCTGTCTGCACTAAGCGTGTGGTGTTGCTGTATCTTGAAGTTCATTAGAGAGAAGACTATTTCTTGCCATTACCATTTGTAATCCTTTTGGTCCAACGTTACTGTCATGAGAACAGAAAGATTCTGCTTAAAATGTAGAGGTAAGAATCACAGCCCAATCAGTTCCAGGTATCACCAGACCAAGAGCTATCGCCTTGAAAAAAAGCAAGATCTTTAGAAATCTGGTAATGTTTTAAAATATGATTTCAGAATCTCTATTGCTTTGTACACAAATCCTGCTATTCTGGATCTGTTATCATAATTTTCCAGATTTCAGCTTATGCAAAGGAGAACTGTAGAATTTGCAAGAGAGTTTTCTGTTGTCTGAGTTCCATCTTGTAACTCTTAGGTTTATGTCAGGGGTTTGGGAGTATTATGATTTAAAGTAGAGCAAAATATGTTGTAATTTTCTTTTTTTGGTATTATAGCAATTGGACATTTTTGCACAGAACATTTTACATATTAAAAATTGTATTTCAGCTTATTAGTGTCACTGACAGTGCAGATTTACCTTGAAGAGCTGAAATAAGTAGTGCTACTAAACACTTACTATTTGTGTGTATTGTGTTCTTCAAAGTGCCAAGCAATCATAAGAACCCGAGATAACAGGATATGTTTTTTTGCATGTTTCCAAGGTCTTTTTTAAAGAGTACTTTAAGTTAAGCTGTTAATTTAATTTTATTGATTTAAGTCATACGGCATTTTAGCTCAAATTAGTTCTCATTCCTTCATTAGTGATAAAGAAAGGTTCGTACTGTGGCCTGATTTCATGCTATGTCATTTGTAAAGTAAATAATCTCTTTTGTGAGCTCTTCTTTCTCTGTTTGTGTAAGTGTATAAGTGCACACGTACAAACGCACCCTGTCTGGGGTGTAGTATTATGTAAAACACAATTCAGTGAGAATGTGAGTACTAAGAGTTAAGTTGCAAGATTCACTGACTCTGCGCAGGGGCAAAGGACTTGACTCCTGCCTAAATATTGGTAAGAAAATACCAGAAAACATTAATCTATCAATATGTCATTAACCCAGTAATGTATAAAGCAAATAAACATACTCGATGCAATATTCTCTAATGTGCAATAGGACACTGCGTCTTAAGTTCATTAGGGTGCAGTCAGTGACAAAATAAATAGGTAGGGTATTACACTTAAGTTGCAGCAAATCACCTTTTCCTTCCAGAGATCATTAGTGAGTTTCTGATTTTGGGTTCCTGGATATAAGATTATGTAGCATTTTCAGAAATTGTTATAGACAGGTCTCAGGTAATCTGAGGGTAATTAGTTGAATCTTGCTTAACAGCAGTGTAAATAGCCAAGCAGTCTTTGAAACAGTATGGAGGGGACTGGAAACCTTCAGAGCCAGAATGACCCAGTGATTTTTGCAGGTTGAGATACCTTTTTTGTCTAAAGTGTGCTGTCTGAGTTAGAAGCTGTGGAAATTTCTTTCTAGGAAAACCAAGGAGTTCAGGACTTGTAAAAATCACATCTCATAATGGCAGAAGTGTGAGAAATAGGCTTTTATATCAGTATGGGATAGTACTAATTACGACTGGTTATTTGTGAAAATATAAGGAGGTACCATGTATTTTATACATGCTCGAAAGGCACGACTGCAGCGACTCAAGCCCGTTTTTGCCACATAAGATGAAGGACAAATCAAATCACCATTGGCAGATAAAATGTGTGATGGAAGGTTCTGCAGCAGCTCTGTGCTGGACAGACCACTAACAATTTGGTTCCAGCAATATTTAGCTTTAGCAAATGCTGTGCCGTCCATGAACAAACTTAATTAAAAGAAAGCCGGGTACAGCTTACATAGCATGGCACAGCACTTGGTTTGCACAGTGAAAAGAAATCCTGAGCATATATAAACTGTGAACTCTTGTAAAAGTTCATGGTTTTAATTAAAACAGTACTTAGAAACATTACTTCGCTGTGGAAGTGATACGGGAATTTGTGACAAATAGTATCCTGCAGCACTTTTCTTTTTCTCTTCCTTGGTCATGGGTTTTAGGAATTTGCTTTTTTTTTACAATTTTTGGACAAAATTTGATTGAGAAAATTTTAACCTGTGACTTGGTTAAGAAGTAACTGCAAAGGATGTTTCAGTGATGGCACAGTAAGGCTGGGAGCCCAGTCGGGTCACATCAGCTGATTCCAGGCAAAAGGTTCCTGATGGCAGGAGTTCTTCCCTCGTGTAATTATAAAGCTCAGAAGTGCATAAATTTACTTATGCAAATCACAATAAAATGCTTTCGAAGATCATCGTAAAAATGCTTTTTCTTCAAAATAGCACTTGTGATTTCTGTGTTTATGTGCAGAATCACTGTGTCTTTTCAGAAAGTGTCCTTGTCATCGTTAACAGGCTTTTGACATGACTTGTTGGCAATCAAGCTTATACAGAAAATGCATGCTGCAGTTACAGTTTTAGAGATATTTATAACTTTTGATGGGTTGGGTTTAATTTTTGCTGTGCAATGGTTGCATAATTATACTGAGACCAAATGTCCTGCAATGCTATGGAAAACCCACGTTACTAATAAATTTTGAACTGTGATAGAAAAGTCACATAGGATTCGGTACAGAAGGTAGTTTACGAAAAATAATCAGCACTCAGCCTAAAATGGCAGAGAGGCCACAGTGAAGCAGATGTGTCAAGGTGGAAGAGAGATTAACATTTGAGGAGGTTGAATCTTGACTTATTGGAGTCTTTGAAAGCCCAAACAACACAGGGATTCCTGGGAAGGCACTTTTTATAAATAAAATAAGCTTCTTTGAATATCCCAATGTCTTCTGCTTTGCAGTATATTCCCTGTGAGCCCATCAGTGTTGTTTCGGCATGGTCTTGACTGAGGAGGTAGCTAATGCTTCTGGCAGTGCCTGCTGCAGAGAGCTTTGGAGGGACTCCTGACAAGGCAGCCAGTGTCACATTTATCCATTTCCTCCTACTGTATCTATTCCATTATCAGTACTTAGTGACTAATAAAATCCTTGTAAAGTTTAGGCTTTCTGTACAGACTTGTAGGCCTTTTGGTGTGCTGCTCAACAAAAGAGTGAAGCCAGCCAGGGATCAATAGTTAACTGGCCATTGATTTAGCTGTCTACGCTGTTAAAAATATGCCCGCACAAAGGGAAGCAAATAAGCCAGTAAAAAGTCAAAGGGAACCCTGGCAGCCGCACTTGATTCATTCTGTTCACCTCATGCTACTGCAGTGATGGCTCAAAATTTGCTGTTAGCGATGCTGTGAGGCTTTATGGCCTGGACCACTGCTATAGCAAGTGTTTCTTGTGAGTTTGTTAGTTTGTTTGCTCCTTCTTACGATAAAAGAGATTGTAATATGAAAAATCTTCTACAGCAGAGCTCTGAAGAGAAACCCTCCCGCTCACCCATGCTGAGAAAGAGCTTCCTCCCGTCATTTCTCTGATACTGGGAGGTGCTGGAGCTTGGGGTGACTTTCTTTTAATTTCTACACCATCAGCCCACATTCATCCTATCTAGCTCTGATAACTAAGTTACAAGCATCCTGCCATGCTTGAAAAGGTCAGTGAAGAGAGAAATGCTTCAAATATTATTGTGGACATTAGGTATTAGATCTGAAGTTAAATACGTGAATTATAAATTCTCAGAAGCTTACTCTGTCTGAAAACCAGGCATCTTTTACCCATGTGCCAAAATAGGCAGCATTAATGTGAAAAAGCAGCAGGAATAAATGGAGAAACAACAGAAAACATGGGGGGAAGAATCTTTTAATTCAGATTTTTAGTGTGTGAATCCAATCAAACGCATATCAAATCAGCTTTGAAATGTCTGTTTTAGAAAACCTGGAAAGTTCTCATGATCTGCAGTACTAAAAAAGTAAGTAGTAAATAGCAAAACAACAAGAAGAAATATTGAATGTGAATCTGCTGAGAGAAGTATTACATGCTTCCTCTAAATTTCATTTAAGCTCAGTTGCTTGTATAGAATCTAGTTTAGAAATAATCTAATAAACTCAAGACGAGACTGATGCTACCATACAACGGCAGTTATCAAAATACTGAGCAAACACTGGAAAATTTATGAAATGGTATAGAAAAGTTTCCATATAAATGATCTGGTTTCATAAAAATGGTTCTATAAAAATAGCTTTTTCTGTAAAAAGATGCAACTATTATATTAAGGGGAGATGGAAGTTGAACCTAGATCTTTGGAGGAGGGAAGTAGTCAGGAACAGATCCTGGAGACCTGGGCAGTGGCCATTAGGCAGAGATGAACTAGTCTGGGAAAAATACTAACTGAAGGTGATTCGTACCTGGGTCTAAAATGTTCAGAAAGACCTGCTTCTAAAGACAAGCTGTAATATTGATCTGTGTCAATATGATAACCTGTCTCAGTTTATTAAAAACAAGAAAAGCATACAATCTATTAATATAAATATTGATTATATCTTTTAAGAGTTCAGAATCTCACATTGATCCACATATTAAGGTATATTCCCAGAATAAGTTTGGAAGATGGAAAAAGGAATATTTTGAACTATCAGTGCTTAGCTTCCGAGAGCAAGCTGCTCTAAGGAGAAATAATTTCTCCTGTTGAATTAAAAGACTGGATACATAGGATTCCTAAATCAACCAAGCATACCCAGTTTCCAGTCCTACTGAGATTACAAAGGGTTTGAATTCCTTCTGGGAAAAAATAATGTAGCCAAAAACTGCCCACCCCTCCCTACACATGTGTCTTTAAAGAATGCATTACTAAACGTACTGCATAAAGAGGCTCAGCCTTTTCTCACACCAGCAGGAATTCTTCTTTCAACTTCTCATGCGTTGTCTTCCAAAGATTATCTCAAGATGGGAAGGAAAATCCCATCTGAACGTTGTCCTTTCTTTCAAGAGTGGCTGGGAGGGTCTAGCAAAGCAAACAGCAAACTTTGAGTTGCAGCACGCCCTCCTCTGGGTTTTATCTGTTTCAGATGCTGTTGGTGTAGTGCATTTCAAATCCTCTTCGTTGTAAACTTGTTCTGCCTCCTTGGCACAGGCCTTGGGAGCTGAGTGACTGGCCCAGTTCTTGCTAAAAGGCAGTGACAAAATTCCTGGCTGTCTCCCCAGTACAACTGCTCCTTACTGAACTCCAGAGCCTTGCAGCGGGACGCCTGCTGCTGATTTCTGGAAATGCTCTGAGCTAATCGAGAACTTGCTTTTGACTTTCTGCTGGTTTGCAGTATTCACAATTTTAAACCTTCCTAACTGTGGTTTTGGCCAGTTTGGGAGTGTCAGTAAGGTGTCCCCCCAAACCAGAAAGGCCTAACTACAAGACATGCATGCAGCTAATGCCCCTGGAAGGAGCGAGCAGCTGAGGTATTTGGGCTACAGTGATGATCAGACAGGCTGAGGTGAGAGCAAAGGGAGTTGCAAAAAGCTCTGCACTTGTCTGGAGAGGAGCTTCAATTACCTTAATTTCCTTTTTGTTGTTGTTGGCCCATTCTGTGGCACTTGGTGTACCCATGCAGACTGGCACACAGTGAGACCCCAGAGCGATCTCAGTCCAGGGTGTGAGGCTGTGTCAGGATTTCAGAGGGTTGGGGCTGACTCTATGAGTTCACCCCTGTTTCTCTGGGGCTGCGCTTGCACTTGCAGAGCAAGCTGTACATGCAAACTGTGGCCCTCCCTGGGCTGCCAAATCGGAAATGGTGGGTAACATGAATTTATGCGAGGACAGCCCGGAGCAGGTTTTGATGGTGCCTTGAGGCTGTGTGTGCAAGTTTGCATGCCTTGAGCATGATGCTTTTGCAGCTGGCACACACAGCAGGCTCCACAGCTGCCTTCCCGCTCCCTTCAAGAAACAGCAACTTGGCCTGGTATTGTACCCATTAATTGACTGCTTTTGGCACTCAGGGTCTGGGAAAGGCAGAGGAGCCATGTCACTGCACTGCGGCAAGCCCTCCACCACTCCCAGCAGCCCCTTCCTCCTGTAAGTCCCTGGAGCAGCAGCTGGCTGCAGGCTCTGGTACCCTCTTCTCATACGTTACGTGGGGACTAAACCCAAGAGGTTGCCATGCTCTGGGAAGACTGTGTCAAAAGCACTCTTTAATCTCATTGAATGTCTCCCTGCCCAGCTCTCCAGCCTGTCTAAATCCTGTTGAATGGCAGCACAACCTTCTGGTGTGTCAGCCACTCCTCACAGCTTTGTGTTATCAGCAGACTTGCTGACTGCGCACTCTATTCCCTCATCCAGGTCATCAATGAATATACTGAGCAGTACTGGTCCCAGTACCGACCCTTGAGGGACTCCACTACTTACAGGCCTCCAGCCAGACTCTGCCCCATTAATGACAACTCTCTGACTTCTTCCCTTCAACCAGTTCTGAATCCACCTCACTACTCTACCTACCAGGCCACACTTCCTCAGTTTGCCCACCAGGATGCTGTGGGAGACGTTGTCAAATGCCTTACTGAGATCCAGAAAAACCACATCCACTGCCCTACCATCATCCATCTACCTGGTTATATCCTCATAAAAGGCTATTAGATTAGTCAGACGTGACCTCCTCTTAGTAAAATCATGATGCTACTCCTAGCCAACCTCTTATCCTTGATGTGTCTGGACACAGCACCAAGGATAAGTTATTCCATCACCTTTCCTGGGATGTAATTTCCCAGTTTCCCCAGGTGGGAATGAGCATTTTTAATATATGTTAAAAAACATAGAAAAAATGAAACAAACCAGAGAGAGCCTGGGCTATGCTGTGCAGATGCAGACACCTCAGTCCTCACCAGTCCTGCAGCCCTGGGACATGGTCCTTCATGGGAGACAAACCTGTCCACTGGCTGGAATTATGAAAGGCTAGTTGTTTATGGGGTGCTTGGACATACAGTTCTGGTTAGGCTCATCTTGCACACAAATAGTCACATTTTGAACAGCAAGACACCTACGCTTCGCACTGAAAAGATCGGCAGTCGCACTGGGGCTGGGGAAGCGAGTAGGTCACACAGGAGCTTGAGGAATCTGACGTGAAATGGCTGAGGCAAAGTGAGGAGCATGTGTCAGCACACACATGCTGTAGAGGGGATCTCTGAGCAGCTGTGAAAGATCACGAAGACTCCCAGTGCCAAAAGCTGCGGGGACTGAGTCTGAGAAACTGAGGCTTGTGGGGGTGGGTGGCTGAGGGGTTTGGCTGTGCGATGGAAGGTCAGCACTGGCCTGCACCTCTCCTGTAAAGCCAGCTTGGCTCCAGGCTGGGTCACCAGGGAGGCATTTCATCTTGTTTCAGTTTGTGATGTGAGATATGGCATCTGTGGGTGATATTTCTCTGTAATGGAAAAGGGGTATTTCTCTAAGTGTTACATTTGTATAGTAAGGAAAAATAATGTGGACTTTTTTTCCTTTCTTGGGAAAAACTGTTCCATTGAGGAGGTAGCATGAGTGGCCTCATCTGTCTCTCTGCTTGCAGCTCTTGTTTATCATTTTGATAAAAGATAGGCTTGGTACACTGAGGATGAATGAAAGACTAACAGGCCATAGAATGACTATGGCCTGTTAGTCTTTCATTCGTCCTCAGTGTGTAGCTAAACTTTCCACGGATATTTAAAACAACGGCATTTAATCTCTAACACAGTTAAAAGGCTTACGTGTTCCTACTCCAGAGATGAGACACATTGGCGGCAGTTCTTATTTATTTTATTTGTTTGCCCCAGCTTGAAAACTGAGTAGTCAAAAGAAAGATTCTCATTTTAATATTCTGCAGGACTGAATTGCTTTAGTGAAAGCAAAGGCTGTTGTGCAGTTACTGATGCGTAACTCTGCTTTTTTCCTATTAGTCTGTCCTTTGGCTATGGGGAACTCATATGCATAAGACAGGTTTTTTTCCTAAATATTGACAAGAGTTTTCAGTCCCTGAGCTCTGATTGGATGGTGAATCAAAGTCCTTAACCAATGTATGGCTAGAGGTTTGCATGATGATGTGATTATTTCTGAAAAATGGTGCCCGTTGGAATTGCAATGCTTTCTACTTCGATTTGCTTCTGTAACGCCTCTGTTCTAACTGCCTCCATTGCTCACATTTCCAAAGTACTAACAGTGAAGATGCTTCCTTTTTTTTTTCTGTAGCCTGTGTGGGGGAGAAAAAAGAAAGTAACAAAGCAATGAAACTTAAATAGTTTGCACACAGAAAAGGGGGAAATGTGAGGAAAAAAAAATAAAGGAGAAAGAAAATGTTTTGGGCTTTTATTTGTTTTTCCCAAAGCTAAACATGTATTCTGAAGCTCATGTTCCTCTCTTTTTTTGCCTACCTTCCCCCCCAGGACTGTTTACATGATTTTCTTTGCATTGTTGATACTGTACCAGTTGTGACCTCTAATATAATTTGGTTATTGGAGAGGAACTTGCTGTCGGATGAGTATGAATGTAAATTGAATGGAGAAAAGAGAAGATGACTGCAGGGAAAGATGGCTGGGAAGAGAGAGAATGTTTCTGTAGACTTGGAGTTTGTAACTTCAGTTCAATTTACAGTGACTTTGCTGTTCTGTGTGTGGTTTTCCCCTCCTCTGCCCCATTTTGTAAGATGTGGTAATAACTGGGTATATGTCTACGGACAGCAGCTTGAAAATGTGCCTACTTTGTTCTTTTATTTCTGTTTTGTAAAATAGTGGGGAATTCAACCTGCATGGTAATGTGCTGTTCTGTGGTGTAATGGGTCTGGAGATGCAAAGCTAGAATGCAGTGGGCATTAAGCAGTATGTCCAAAGGCAAGTGTTCACCGCTCTTACTGCATAATTTGGATTCTGACCTAAAACAGCATTGCACGCCTGCTGATTTTGGACCCTTTGGCGTATCCATTAGCAGCTTTTCTTCTCATCCAGAAGGGCTAGATGTTCTGTTCAGCCTAGTGTAAGAGAAACTGAAAACTTTCTGTGGCTTCTGATGAGGTTATTTAGCTAAGAGAGACTTCCTTCAGTCATTCTTGTCCCTGCAAAGACAGGGCGCGTGAATCACAGCCTGAAACAACTTCTGCTTCCATTTTTGAAGCCTTGAATGTGCAAGGCAGTGATGGAGCAGACATCTTCGTTGTGTCCTGTCTTCATACACCTTTCAGAAAAAGGACGTGTGTGATTCTTTGTATTTGACAGGACACATCTGCACTGATTTTAATGGAGTGTAATTTGAAACTAGTGTTGTTTAACCCTAGCATGTGACTGCAGGGCTTTGTGTACGTCCTTCGATGTGTGGTAGTGGTACTGCTGCAGATTAATAATCTAAGGACACCTCCTGGCAAAAATGGGTAAAATTTTTGTCATGACAATATGGTGACATCTCAGCATTAAACAAACACAAATTAATTCTGTCCATTAAAATGTGTAATGAAAAAGAATGGAAAAATCTGTCTCAGAAAACTCAGATACAGGTATTGTCTGGCTTGTTGCACAGCATAAAGAATTGTATCTTATGTTTTTAGTTATTAAGAATTAGCTAAAATTCTGTAGCTTTGCATGATCCCAATCAGGCATGTACTGAGAGGTGATCAGATATTATGTAAAGCTTGTATCAATGAAAATGGAACCAGAGCCATGGAAATTTGCAAGAGCTTAACTAAATTGATTCAATGTAATCAGGACTTGGTTGTCTGTAGACAAAGTTTTTATTTTCTGCTTTAATACACTTATTTTACATATGGCATCTATGCCTCCTCGTGTTTCTTAGCAGTAGTTCAGCAAGCAAGAACAGAAATTGGAATCGTTTCCAGGATGCAAAGTTAGGCCTAAAAAGGCAAAATATAAAGAGAAGGCTGTCTTCAAATTTGTTTTCTTAATTATTCATACTACAGGCTCTATTTTACAAAATATTTTAACTCGGTTTGAGAATAAACATGTGATCTGTCTCACCAGGACCTTAGTTTGAACTCCAGAACTCCTCCCCGCTCAGTTAGCTTTTGTTGCACATGATCGACCAAGACATTTCAGGGGGGTGGAGGGGAATGGAGAAGATACTCTGAAAAGCGTTCTGTGTTTCCAACCAACCTTGCACAAGATGAACAGGTTGAGTGGAAAGCTGCAGGCTGGAAAGCACATCTGGTTAAAACATGTGTTGAGTTTTCTCTTTGCTTATGTTAACAGTGAGCACATTTCTGGAAATCTTTTTTCTTTTCACAATATGTTTGCTAAATTAGGACCCAAACCCAAGAACACTTGTGCAAGAGAGTAATTTTCTGTAAATGAGTAGTGTCACTGAGTTCAGTAAGAGCAGTCATGCACAGAATTAAGCACGTGCATGAGAGTTTGCAGAAATTTGGCAGATATGTTGTTGTTGGGAACATATTCCCAGCGTTGTTTCTAATGCAACTCTAAATTATTGACTTGGTCTTATTTTGAGTAGCCCTCGTTGTATGAGCCATAAGCTATTCTATTGTGCTAAGCCTAACTGAGGATATTTTTCTTATTTTGTCATAGCAACAAGAGCAAGACCCCACAAATCTGTACATCTCAAATCTACCCGTTTCCATGGATGAGCAGGAACTGGAGAATATGCTGAAACCCTTTGGACATGTCATTTCCACCAGAATATTAAGAGATGCTAATGGAGTCAGCAGAGGAGTCGGATTTGCCAGGTGAAACCTTTAATCTTTTTTGATCCGCGTACATCTTTTTGATTTGGTCCTTTTCAAATGCTGTCTATTTTGTAACTCCTTAACCTCATAGCTGCAGAAAGTACAGATTGTCTGTTCTTTCCACCAAGCTGAAGAAAACCAACATAATTCTAAAAAAATAGATTGTTGTATGTATGTATATGTAAATAAAATTGCTAGGAATAGTGAGCAGTATCAAGCAGTATCAAGCTTGGATAATAATAAATGTCCTGCAGCCAAAAGCACACACTTGGTGAAGAAACTGTTTAAATGTTTAGGAAAGATTTTGCAACAGAAAAAAGTGAATTTAACAGTTGGAAGAGTGAAGGGGAGGAACTGTAACTGAAGGTACATGGCTTTCTTGAAAGCTGCAGGGAACTCAAGCCCATGAGAGGAGCTTAAGAAGAAATATTTACATATAACAAGCCCTGTCGGAGTAGTCAAATATTTCAGACAGAATAGGCAACATATTATTACCATGTAGTTCACTGTCAGTACAGATAGACAAGTTTCCATGTTTACTCTCAGGGAATATTTACATAGATTCTCTTCAGCTTGAAACATTCTTAAATCAAATATCTTTCTTTTGTAAAGAAATAGAGCTCTATATATAGTAAGGTACTGAAAAAGAAAAAAAAAAAAAGAGAAATTTACAATTGTGCTGTAACTCAGTCTTCTGCTTCAAAAGACAAGGAAAAAAATTCCCAAATCATCATTTTTACAGAATATTCATAACATTGTGCTTTGTAGAGGAGGTGAAATGCCTGAGTCATCTTGTTGATATTTTTGAAATGTGACATGCCTTATATATCATGGTGCTTCTTTTCATGTCATACCATCACTGTGTGAAATGGGCTACTCTGTGATAAAAAGGTAGCTTGTAAGACATTGTAGTGTTACCTTTGTCCTCCTTGTGAGAGATCATCATGTGTGAAGAGTATTAAGATAATAGTCTGAATTAAAATGGAAAAATGGAAAACATTTACGCTAAAAGGTGACACACTGTTCTTATGTATTCTTGCAGATAACAACATGAATTTCCTCAGCTCGCTAAATATAGATTAGTGTAACTCATGGATAAGCTTGCATCTTAAAAAATTGTCTTTGTGGAAATGTATTTAATTATGTAACATACTTCTAAAAAAACTTTAGTTATATAACATGAAGGTTTTTAAATTCATCTTTCAAATAACAGAAAGGTAAAACCTTTGCTCCACCAAAGCATACAATAGATCTCCCGTTGACTTGAATGAGTCCAGAGGAAATTCAGGAATTTAGAACTATAGTTGAATGCTGCCTCTTGTCTTCGCAGAATCATCAATACGGGGTTTAATGACATGACCACCTGACCTTCTTTTTTGTAACAGAGCGCTATTTGGTATCTTTTTCCTGTATGTCATTCCAAACAGTGGAATCTTTTTAGCTTTGCTGGTGATCATAAAGCCTTAATTCTAGCGTACCTACAGTGTGAGCTCATGGTACAGCTGTATTTCAGCCCAGATAAGATTTCAGAAGTTCAGATCAGCAAGCTGTGTGGTGATCCCAGTGGTTAGAGCTTCCCACTTGGGGCTGTTTATCGCAGTATCTCTTGCCTGCTTGTGGAACAGGCTGTGCTGCTTACCACAGCCTTTAACTGAGCCACAGAAGCACAGGAGAAAAAGTTTACTTCGCATACGCTCAAAGGATGCTGCATCCAGCAGTTTTGAAATTCGATGTTTCAATGTTGTTTAAGCACTATGACGATTAAAAATCACTTTTGATTCTGCCCAATTATGTGAATAGTTGATCTCAAAATAAGTATATTCAGAAAGCAATCGGAAGCAATAACTTAGCTATTGTCAGTTTTTTCTTCTAAATGTATGTGATTAGCAGTTTCATAGTACTGCAGGTGGCTACTTAATCACTTATTACCTAGGTAACTTCAAATGTTTTTGGATCAAAATTATTTGAGCAATGTCTGGCCACATTAAAGTTCAACATCCTATGAAATGTGCATGTCCAAAGCTAGCTCTCTTTTTTAAGCTGAGAAAAGATTTCCTCTATTTTGCATCCCCTCTAAAGCAACTGAACAGAAACTTTCCTGAGAGTTCACTGTGACTTGAACCCAGGTGCCTGGGTATTCCCCAGAGGAGATTTTGAGGAGGAGAGTTATGAGGAAGGGGCCGGAGAAGGGAAACTTTGGACTCCCAGCTGTGGCTCCACACAAGTCCATCCAGTTGAAAGGGAACTGTTATAACTTCTGGATACTTGCCTCTGTCTCACCTCTTGCGCATGCTTTATACTTCAAAGCTGTGCTACCTGGCTCCAGATTTTCCATGGGAGCTGGCATTCTTCAGGGCTCGTCTTGCTGTTATCATTTGGCAGCTTGGGTTTCTGCTGACACCAGCAAGCAGACGCTGGAACTAAACACACCCTATCAGATAGCAGAGAGAGAAATTAGGAGGAGGAGGAGAGAGAAGAAAATACTTACCAAAAGTAAGGAATTGGAAAAAGGAGGCACTACAGATGAGAGGCATTGAGTTCAGTCTGTCATAAGATTGCATGTCAAAAAGGGAATATAGCACAGTGTTGACCTCAAACAGAATTTCATCACAAGACTTAAAGTTGAAGGCGTATCTCTTAAATCCCTATTGCTCAATGTGGTGGGTTGACCTAGGCTGGACACCAGGTGCCCACCAAGTCTATGTATCACTCCTCTCCTCAGCAAGATGGGGGTAGAATAAGATGGAAAAATCCTCATGGGTTAACATTATGGCAGTTTAATAGCACATGGAAGCAATGGAAAAAGAAAAGATTTAATCTCTACTTCCCATCAGCGGGGACGTCCAACCACTTCCCAGGCGATGGGGCTGCAGTGCACACAGCAGTTGCTCCAGAAGACAAATTTCCTTCTCCTTTCTCTCAGCTTTTTACTGCTGAGCAGCCATCATATGACCCTTTGGTCAGTTTGGGTCAGCTGTCCTGCCTGTGTCAGCTTCCAAGACCATGCCCACCCCCAGCCTACTGACCAGAGACAGCTTTGGTGCTGCACCAGTGCTGCTCAGCAGTAGCAAAAACTGTGGTGTTCCCAACTGACACACAACACAATGCTGCGATGGCTGCTTTGCAGAAAATTAACTCTATCTCAGCCAGACCTGGTACGGTACCCTGGGAGTCATCTAATGACTTCAGTATATGATCTTCCATTTCAAAAGTTTAAATGGATTCCTCAGATCTTAGAACAAAAGCAAAGTTCTTCATCCTAATTAAAAAAAAAAAAAGCAAAGGAAAAATAGCCATAGAAACTGTTTTTAATATTTTTAATTTTTTTTCTATGTAATTTTAAATCTGATCTCTTATGATTTGAGTTTTGCTAACAGGATATTAACGATGTTGTTGGTGTGAATATAAAGCAGATCAGAGGTATTGACTGAGTGAGAAAGTCTTTGAGGTAGACTGGAATTATTGGGTAGGAGAAGGTACTGAGAGCATATTTAACTTGATCTTGAAGGTGTTTGTTGTCACTTACAAGGAGCTAACTATCTGCTGGAAGATTTGACTTTCCCCAGACCTATAAAGGGGGAGCTCCAGGTGTTGGGGTGGGAGAAGATAAAAATGTAACACAATCAAAGTGGAGCCAAAGCAGTGGTGGTGTTTCTCTAAATGAAAGAGGGAATATTTAGAGGGAGGTTTCTGAGGATCAGTGAGGATGCCACTTTGGAGGCAGAGAAGTGTCAGCACCACCAGGGAATAGAGAACATCCAAGGAAGTTTAAGGATGTATTTGTGAAGAGGGGGAATGCTTTGTTCTTTCTTATTCAGGAGTTTAATTGAAGAAAGTTGAAAAGGTGCTATAAATTTAGCTTGAACAAATCCATCATCTGGGATGGTAATGCAGGCTTAGATATCATGAAGATCATTTCAGCTTTCAGTCAGAAGACTGATCAGTTACATCCTACACCTTAGACAGGAAATTGCTTTATAGTTGGATATCTCAGATGAAGCTGAAAATCCCAAACATACCCCCAAGACTTTGTGTGGTATCAGTAAAATATTCCAATGCCTACAGTGACAGATTTCCCTTGAAAAGCCTCCCTGGAAAGGGCTCACAGTATCACTGGAGGGTGCTGAGGAGAGAGATGTGTGGAGAATGTAGGAGAGAATCTTCTGCGGGAGAATGTATATCTAAGACCCTCAAATTTCAATCTCGCATTGCAACCTGGCAAAAATGTTGGTGGACTCAGTACATCCCTAAGAATATTGCCAAGCATAGAACTGCAGTTTCAGGGAGAAGGAAACTCCAGAGAGGGACAGGTAGGCCTGGGTCCCAGGACAAATATCAATGTGACTTCATAATATGAAAATGGATGTGAAGCCCTTAAAGGTGAAAAGGGAGGAACAAGGTAATTTAGGAGCCATCAGATGACTTGGCCAAACAGTTTTCATAATCCAAGTCCGAGAACTGTGAATTTAATTGAAGTCCTTGGGACATGGAAAAGGGGGCAAGGAGATACTGGGATATACCTTGAGGAAGGACTTGCTGATAACACTGAATCAGTGAAATAAAGATTGAATTTTATAACCACATATAAAATACCATTCGAGCATTATTTAAGTAAACTCCCTATAGTGATAGTAATATTAATATTAATAATACCATACATATGTGTACCATAGTCAGCTGAACAGCAGGGCAAGAATTTTATAGGTCCTTTTAAATGATAAAGTGCAAAGAAAGAGTTAGAAACCACTAACTTTTTTATTTTGTTTGCTGTCTTGTAACTTAAAACGACCTTGCAAGATTCACCCCCCAAGCGACATTTTACAACGAAGTCATAAGCCTCTGAAAACAGAAATTTATGATGGAAATGCTGACAGTCAAGTATTGCACTGCTGGCGGGCACCAGTATAATACTTAACCTGAGACTGTGAAGACAGTAGCATAAATCAGCCTGAGTCTAGGTGGAAGTGACTCTCTGCTCATACTATTCTTTTCCAGTAACATGAGAAAATATGTCCAACACAAACTGTCATAAAAGAATGCTATGATGCTGTTCCCATTAAATGACCAAAGTCAAGAGGTTCTCAATTAGCTGTCCCTATATCTCAGAGCAAAGGAGGAGATACTTCCACCCTTTTGTGACAGAGCTGGGGGTGTGTATTGGGGCATGACCCATTTTGTTGTTGGGAATTTGGGCTTCATCCTTGTCTTTTCCCTACCTTGTTCTTCTGGAAGAGCTTTCAATGGGATGCTTTTCTCTGCCTGTGTATGTTTTTTATTAAACTTATCTCCCACTTGTCTGTGGTTAATATGCCTTAAATTTAGTCTTTGGAAACAGTATTTAACTGAAAGAGAGCAACAGAAAATGGGAAACAAGATTTTGAGCCCCCACAGGATCATTATTCTATTTATAGAAGTTTTGCATGGATTTCAGTGGAAATGGATGTCTTCCAGTTTCCACTGAAGCAAAATGAGAAAGCCAAACCTTTAATTTGTATGTTATTTTCCTCTAAGGAAGCTGTGCATCTTTCAGGGTTTTTCAGGATAGCACTGTCATTCCTTCTGAAACAAAGAGGTTTCTCTGTGGAAAGCACTGCAGCTCTGTGCAGAGGTACTCGCTCAGGCAGCTCAAAACAGTCAACTTGGCATAATGGGTCATGCTGCAAGGTGTAGTACAGACTATAGCCCTAGGGAAGAGCAGTCTGTCCTGTCCTCACTGGAATGGTTTCTGCAGATTTTGTATATTCCTCTGAGATAGTCAACAGCCTCCTGCTGTTCATGCAAACGGGACTAAACGTGAAGAATATACAGGCAAGTCATGTTGAGAGAAGATAGAATTATGAGTAATGAGGAGAACTTGTCAAAATTAATCTATCTTCCTAGGCTGTAAATGTCAAAGGAAGCAGTTTTCCCTGCATAAAATGGTTTCAAACCAAAAAGTACAAACATTTTGAAGCAATCTCTTACCAGATGAAAAGTTGGGGACATAAGATGCAAAAGTCAGTCACAGGAGAGAAGAGAATCACACTTTTCCTTTATATCAGGATCTTAGAATGCCTGGAATTAAATTAGCAAAATAAATCAAAGAAATTAGTGAACGTGTTGCTGCAGAAGGATGAAGAGCAAAGTGGAAGGAGAAACCTCATACTAATCAAACCTATCTCATAGCTTTAGAGTATTTAAGACATGAAGTTCATTTTCCATGACCTTTTATATCACAGGCAGTTGAAGTAGTCCCTGTTTTACTGAAATACAAGTATTATGAAGTGATTTGGAGACTGAAAATAAACCAGAAAATCCACGTCTTTGCCATCTAATATGTGTCAGTGGACCGTCATCTTGGCAGTTAAATGGTTCTGCCAAATTTCTCTTTTCAAATTTATCTGGTTCTTGTCACAACTTTCTTAGCAAGAAACTTTAAGAACTAGTTAGTACCTAGTTTATTCTCCCCAGAAAGGTACTTAGGCACTGCTATCAAACTGCTCCTCTGGTCATCTTTTTGATATGCTAAAGAAATTTAGTGCTTTGGTGTCTCTTCTGTGGCCTCAGTTCTTTACTAGTCTGCTGTATAATAATGCTACTACCTACCTACTTCCATCTTTGCAAAATACCTTAAATAGTAAAAGAGGAATTGCCCCTTATTTATTATTCCTTCTCTCATAAATATAAAAACCCAACAATATTAATATGCTGAGCATAACAGAAATGTGGTAGTAACAGTTTAAATATTTACTCTGGAGATAAAATAATGTAGTTCTGATGCTCTTCTACATTGTTATTATTAAGCAAAGCTACTGTAGGCTATATGTAAACCAAACCCACATTTTACCAGTAACTGGTAATTACATGGTACTGAATATTTCTCATGTGCTAATTATGTAATCATCATGTTATTCTTTCTATATAAATTTTATTTAAGTTGTTTCTTGACACTGCATCAATCTTTATAATAAGCATGTGTAAGAGCTCTAGGTCTTTCTTTCAAAATCCTTTTTGTTTTTCATGGTAGAGGTTCCCTATTATTTATAACAACACATAATGACTACTTTAGAGCCACTATGGTCTGTAGAGAGAGTAATATATATATTTTTAAATGATCTGAAATATTTCATAGCACGATATGAACATCAAATTATTTGGTTGTTATTCTTGCTTAAGCACCACCATTTTTTTTCTTTTGCTAATCATATTGAAATATCTTAAATTTGCAAACTGGATAGAAAATATACTCCGTAAAAGCAGTCTTCCTTTTTAGATTGTTTTAAATCATGTCTCCCAACTCGGTATATTCTATGATTCTACAATTTCCCTTCCAATTGAATAGAACATGGACAGACTAGTTACTCATGTTGTATTTAGGAACTTTATCACTTAATTTCCAGAACCTGAATATAAATAGAGTTGAAAAAATATTCCCATATTTTTCTTAGTTTCTTTTTTTTAAGATAATCATCTGTACCTTTAAAAAGTATCATAACTGGTCTGTGGCTTCAATTTTCTTTCTTTTCTGCAGTGAATTTTCAGAATCAAAATAATACTCGGATGCATTATAATCATCTCCAAATTGCATTTAAGTTAATTATTTGGATCAGGACCAAAAACATAGCGTTGAAGGGAATTACAGATGATACTTTGTGAATGATCTGATCAGTAGCAAATTTCTATAACCATGTGAAGCTGATGTGCTCCCCTTTCCAGGAGAATTAAGTATCTGTATCTTTCAACAGAAGGTTTTTAAGTATCTAAGCTCTTTTTTTCTGGGATATTCTACAGTTGCCACATTTTGGTTCTATCAATTATGAATAAAACCCCAATGCTGAAAAATGGATTGAAGAACGCTCTTCCTCCAAGTTTAGCTGCACTCTGATGACATTATTTTGTAGAAAACCTGTCCCCTAGATGCTGCCCTTTAAGGTGTAACATTCCCGTTAGTGATATTTTTATTAAATACCAGTCTCAACCAATGCTTTGAAATATTTCTATCTCAGATGAGAAGAATAAATCAGTAACTCAAATATGTAAATCAGTAAATCAAAAAAGCATATTTTGTCAATCTCCCCTGAGGTTCTAAACATAGTCTGCAAGAGAGAAGTGCCACACCTTTTAATGAAAAATTAGGTGGAATTTATTAGTGTGGACCTGAGAAAAGTGTATTTTTATTGGGCCTGTTATGGCCCAATAAAAATACACTTTTCCCAGGTATGGCTGTTCTAGGGCTAAAACAATTAGCAAAGAGGAATTTCTGAATGAGTGTGTGCAGATAAGTTCAGCTCGTGGGTAGGCGCCTGCCATAGACATTGCCACCTAAGTGGTTGGTGTTGATCTAAGTTTTAATTGAACTAAGAGCAGGGTATTGTGATGGCGAGTACCAGGCAAGTTTGGAAATAGACCTGCTTGCCCTAAACCCCTCATCCTTCCCAGTCAGTCAGGGAGCTAATTATCCTAAAGAACACAATTTGAAAGGGTTATTTCAGTTATTGCGGACAAGTGGAAATTGTAATTCCTACTTAGCTGTCCCTGGGATAGATACAGGGCCTGATCAGTGAGCGGCCACGGGGCCTGCCTTGGCACAGCCAAAGGGAGGGCCTACCCACAGGTACGCATGGCGGAGAGCACGTGGGGACTCAGGTAGGGCAGGCAAGGGATGGATGCAGTTGTTACTCAGCAACGCATCTGAAGGGACTGTGTATAGACGGCTCTGTCTATTGGGCTGCCTCTTCAAACTGAGTCAATAACACCAGTGTCGGTTTCAAGCGAAGCATGTGCCAGATTACAGATAGCTAGCAGTGGCATTTGAGAGCTGTTAATTGAGAAACTTGAGAAGAAAATGTGCACATTCTTTTTCAGAGTGCTATTCGAATGATAGCCTTTTTATCCCAGAACACTGTGGGTTTCACTTTTATTCTCTTCCCACATGAAATGCATCAAGTGCACCGAGTCTCTTTCACTTGGCAGCTTATATATTGCATTCTTTGCAGGGACCGCTTTGGCTTGTTAAAATGTGCCCCATGTATTAAAATGAAATTGTCACTGCTGTGTGGTGCAACATAACATGGTTTGACACTAAGTGCCTGCAGCTACAGAAAACAGACTTTTATTGCATTTATTCTTTCAGAGACAAGAGTCTCTAAAGGCTCAGTGCAGACATTCGCTTAGTTAAATCTGAATGAAGCCAAAGTGAACAATCTAGGTTGCTGTCTGTGCTTGCAGAAATGGCACAGCCCACATGATACGCAGTCATACAACCTGAAAGGGACAATTTTTAATATTCCACCTGAAATGAACTGACAGATGTCTTTGACTCACTCGGATAATTAATTAGGCATTCAAGGTTTGGGGTTTGTTTTGTTGGAGTGTTCTGGGTTTTTTTTCCTATTTTTTTCATTCACTTTTCTTGTGGTGGGGGGGTGGTCCTTTGAACTTGGACTCTGGACATAAAACTGCTGCTTAAACTCCATGCGAGCCAAGCAGAATGCACGTAGCTATTTCCCAAAGCTACCTGACAGGAAGAGTGGTAGATAAAGTGATTTAAGAAATATCTAGACTGGTGAGAATAGAGTATTTGTGCCAATGGAGTTATTTTGTAGAGAGTACCTGGAGGCAAACACTAGTGTATTGAAGGAGCATTGAGTGAGTTTTAAGCATAATTTTTCTATGAAAAAAAAAAATCAGGATTTTGGGATTTGTGGTGTTTTTCTTTCTTGGTTCTTAGCTTTCCATTTTTCTCTTTCCTCTTTTCAAGCATTCTTATACCCACTCTGTAGCAAAGTCAACTGTTCTGGGCTAGTGTGCAGTCAGTTTACAAGACCAAAAGAATGTTGAATTCCCAGATGTTGTATATCCATTATTTGGGATTTGACTAGTAGATTCATATTCTTACCAGTTCACTGTTAATACTTTAAAGTCTCAATGCAGAAAGTTATCTTGAGGTCATATGAGATGAAAAATAAGGCATTTCACCTGCCAGTAATATATGTAAATTGCTGTCTTCACCCGAAATATGTCTCTATGTTATAACAGGTACGTATGCTTTGTCTTTGGTTTTGTTGTATGGTCTGTCTTTGCAGGTTATTTTTTAACATTGTAATCCTTAATGATTATTGCTCTGAGTTCTTCTCCAAATGCTGCTTTTTATTTTTTATGACATTGAAATTATTTTGATTGCACAAGGAATCTAGAAACATGTCCTTTGCCTTTCCAAGCAGCATGTGAGAGCATAAAGAATGTCCTTGTCCAGAATCATCTTGTTCAGGTGATCCCCTGGAGTCGAAAGGGGACTGTTCATTGACACTGCTGTGGCTCACACGCAGCTGGGAGCGCAGCTGCAGGCTTTGAGGGTGGCAGGTCCTCCTTGCAAGCCACACTGTTCCGTAATGAGATCAACCAGCTCCTCTAAAGAAATCAGCAAGAACAGCTTTGAAGATTTCTCTTAGCATCTGTGCTTGTCCTTTTTTTTTCCTCTTTTGCTTTTTGTTTTTGCTGAGTGAGCACTTCTGCAACAGTCTAGTAACATATATTGTCTCTAACCCCATCCCGCTCTCTTCTCTTTTCCAGAATGGAGTCTACAGAAAAATGTGAAGTAGTAATTCAACATTTTAATGGCAAATATCTGAAAACCCCACCCGGTCTACCAGGTAAGTCTAACCATCATTATGAAAGTTAAAATTCACTAAAGAGTTTAGAATACAGAAACACTGGAATTTATGTTAAAGTGGCTTTTGTTACTAGATCTGCTAAGAGGGAATACAGCTTTCCTTGTTGAGGACAATCATTTATGACCCATAGCACTTTCTTCCTTGCTCAAGTTTGTATTATTCAAGCATTTACACCTGACGGCAGTAAATTTAAGTACATATAATGATCGCGTTGCCTTACTGCATCGTTTCCTTTTAAATGCATAGATCATGTGTCATTCTTTTTCCAATTAGAGCACAGGCTGCATAAGTACATGCCAGTGCTTTTCTAGCAGCCTTGCAATGTAACTCTATCAGCAACTACATTATAGCTTATAAAATAGCCGGTATTTCAGGTTGTAGTAACTTTGTATTGTTTACAGTTACTAGTCAGTGTAAGTAGTTGATGTTACTGCTATTAACAGCTGAGGGTAGTTCAAATCTGAAGTGATTTTATACTATTTGTACTTGCCACGACTTAATACAATCCTGCTATATACTGACAATACATTCAGTGGCATGTCTCTGCTACAGTCAAAGCCAGGTTCCAGTCAGTGTCTTGCTTTTGAAATCTTCAGCTGTCTTCTGTGTGGTCATCAGCTTTGCAAAGTTTTGTGCTCAGTTACCTGATTCCTAGTGCTTGACAAGACCTCCCTGAGGCCACAGATCTGCAAAGATTTCTCCCTCAGATTGTCTGAAGAGCTGTGTTAAATGAGTGTGAAATTCTTGCAAGAATTGAGTCCTAAGTTATTCTCTTTCCTTTTTTTAATAATTTTTTTTTGTCTTTTAACTTCCATTATACTATTTCCTTTTTTTTTTTTTTTTGTTACTTTCATTAAATTCTTCCTTGTTCATTGCCTGGTTTTTTATGCAGAAGAAGCACTAAATACTCTAATTAAAAGAGAGCCATCTGCACAGCTACTGTGTACAGTAATTGAATGCTGCAATGTACATATAAATTTTGTCAGATCACCGTTGTGAAAGAGTATAAAACTTTTAGTACAAGCTTGAAGACTCAATTTTATGGATTTCCTTTCAAAAGTACTCACTGACAATTTTTCTCAAGGCCAACTCAGTGCAACACCAACTTGGTGAAGTGCAGCAGACTATGTGGAGCAATGGGCAAAGCAGAGACCTTAAACCTTTGGCATGCTTTTTTGTATGGATACATTGGGTCACAGTAGTAATCTGTTTAATATCATAGCAACACCCAATGGAAAGACTGAATAGCAGGGAACTGGGAAGTGCAGTTTTGTCACTGTAACCCTGTGTGCCCCATGGTTGTGTTGATGGTTGTCTCAGAGAGGACTCATCGTTTGAGCTGAGAATAAAGCAGCATGCTCTTACAGTGCCTGTTTGAGACAGAAGGAGCTATGTAGTTAAGGATGAAAGCTAAAATTTTATTTTTAACACTTTTTTATTTTGTTTGTAAGTTAGGAATATAATAGATGTTTTACATGAACAGTGTGGGACATCAAAATAGGAGTCTTGATTGGTTATCATGATTACTTTTGCTCCAAGAAATTTGTGCACTGAAATTGGACTTTATAACTTTTGATGCTTTCTCAATTAATGCACATGAATCAGCTCTTATTTTCCTGAAGACAGTGCCCATGTGGTAAGGTTGTCTGGTGCTCTTACAGTCTGATGGCATTAAGTGGCAAGTATGACCTGGAAAAAAACTATTTTAAGAGTTTTCATTTACCTGAGTGCTGTTCAGATGCAGGTAAATCATATGCAGCCTGGGGCAAAGCCAGGGAACCAGTAACTGGATTCATTCAACTATGCACTCCATATATGTGAGTAAGTTCCACATTGACCCCCATTTTTGGAGGACAAATTTTGTAACTCCAAACACAGATAATTAGAAAACATCATATAATATTTGAGCCACACAAAAGAGAGTATTTGTGCCTTGTTAGAGTAGGGCATTCCTCAGATCCATGTTTAAAAGATTTTTCGTATTCATTCCTCTTCTTAAGCAGACAAAAAGCAGACACAGCCACTTGAGCATTTGGGTCAATTTAAGTGATACTGGCCACTCAAATTGATTTACCTTTGATCTCCTGCAAAACACTCAGTATAGTTTCTTCTTTTCAGCATAGTTTCCTGATAGAGCTTCCTCTCAGTTTATACATCTGTGCTAAGAACCTGTACTTGAACCTATGGACAAAGACAAAAGCATCTTATTTTGTCCCCCTCTTGGCAGTTGCTTGTCTTCTCTCAGAGAGAAGGAAGGACAATCAAGTCTCCTAGTGTTCTTGGCAAATCACAATCAGAGCCTGAAAATGACTGTCCCAGCTTCTTGGTAATTGGCATAGAAAGAAAATAATCTCTAGTTATTGCTGTGACCTCTTTATGGATTTTAGTTAAGAAATGAGGACCTGTAGAACATTAGCGGAAGCATGCAACACTACCTGTTATTAACCTCTACTGCTCAAAGACATGATCTTGCTGCGAGAGAGAATTAATCCTTTTAGGGTTAAATTAAATTGATTTAGGATTTTCAGCTGGATTTCTTTCAGGTGTAGCAGTTAACTGGGAGGGTTTTAAATTTTTTGTCCAAATCTCCTCTCACCCAAGCTCTGATGTTCTGGTTCAGGCTTGCTAGCTAATAAAAGGTTGCATGAAGCCCATCAGGAAAGAAACAAGCTGTCTGCAGGCTGATTTTATTACCCTGGTTCCAGAGGCAGTGGGATTACATACCAGACAAACCATTTTGGCAGCTTGGAACACATTTGTGTGTTCCCTGAGATGTGATCCTGGTGACACAGTGGGATGTACGTGTATGGAATACCAAGTCTGTAGGCTAAAATGTTCACATGTTGTAGGGCAGTTGTTCCTGGTAACCAAGTCACAGTGAAAGGAGTGGAGTAGGTAGTTTTCACGTGATGCTGAGCAACCTGTCAGAAAGACACCATGTTAGGGCATCATGGCACTGGCTTTCACAATCATTGAACCATGGACTGTGACGTTCATCCTCCCAAAGAATTATCTCAAACATTCATTCTTAACACAGAGCTCTTTCCCAACTAGTATTTCCTTGGAAAACGAGATGTAAATTTACTTGGATGTATTTTTTGTCGCTATTCTTGGAAATAAGATAGTAATTACTGTTGTGTACCTGGGCATTTGAACACAGCTAGGAGTCACACATGTAAGCTGGCTCAGGCCAACAATATGTCAGGGAAGGGAAAAGCTGTATTGTGTGTCCAAGGGAAGGAGGGCACACAGGGCACCCTGGAGGCTCTGTATTCTGTTTGTTCCCAAGGCAAAAAGATAACTATTCGTTGTTTGACTTCCTAATTTCAACTTGCCTCTTGTCTCTTGCCTCTTAAAAATTGTAGGGCTGAACACTTGCAGCTCCAGACCACTTTGCTTCAATCCAGTAACAATGTAAAGGGGTTTTTTACTGATACAGCAATTTGCTAGCCAGATGTGTAATGCCTAGGTAAATTGAGGGGTGTTGTGTCTATGTTAGTGAATTATTCTAGATAAGGGCGCTTTTCTGTCCAATTCCTTTCCTTCATCCCATTCCAAAGGGAATTGCTCCGCTGTCCTGCTTGCTTAACTAATAAGCATTTCACAATGTTCAGTCTTAGATATACAGCGCAAGATAATTAGTTGTCCCATAAATAATTAGTTGATATCTTTGCATTTCTTCCAGACTGAGAACGTACGGTTATCTCCACAAATCTGCAAACTGTCAGTGCTTGGCAGATTCCATGTGAACTTCATAAATATTCTGAGTAGCTTTGAGTGATTTTTTTCGTGTGGGTTTTTTTGTGTTTGATTTTTGTTTTCCCTTTATTAGCGCTGCTTTTCTGAGATAAACAGACCAGGGCCTATCAGGTATATTTTCTTCCCATAGCAAGTGCAGTCCTACATGAAACTAACTGTGTAGGCACCGTCTTGCCACTCCGAAAGAGAAGTCAGCCAACAGACGTGTCAGACCATAGCACTGCATGTCTTCATCAAGATGTGAAGGGCCCTATTAATGATGAAGGTAGCTCACCCTCAGTCTTTCAGTGCTCTTTGTCGGTGAATAGGCGACTTCATATGAAATCCTGCTAATCTATCACATTTTTCAATCACTAAATTCAAGTAAAACTTCCTAGTTTTTCTATCAGGAGAAATTGATTTCTTTTTGGATGGGCAAGCTTAGGGTACAAGAGTTTTTGTTCGGCTCCCAGTATCCTTGGATATCTTAAAAAACTTAATTTTCTTTTTTTGAGTAAATGCAAAGACTAATGAGTTCTTACTTCTCTCTGTGGAATTTCACAGGAACATGCCTCAATTGCAGTAATTATCTTCTCTTGATACGTCCATTATGCTCCCTCACAGCATTTTCTACTCATTATAGTACTTCCTAATTTTTGTTTGCTTTGTAAATACTTTTGGTTGTCAGAGGACATTGGGTCAATTTCTATCTCAGTGAAAATTTCAAGGAAGTGGGACACATGAATGCTACAATACATGGTCAAGAATCTTCCTCTTTCGTAGTAGCTCCATGTGGAGCAAATAAAATTGGCTTTTACTGCCACTTTTAGTGTCAGGTTACAAATATCTGAAGAGGGAAGTACTATTCCTCTGTAGGTTAAGAACCCACAAGTAACAGGTGACTGGCACTTTGGGACTGACTTTTACTAGAGGAGAAACTCTTAAATAGAAAGAAATAATCTGCAACAATACAGATATATTTGCAAATTGCTCCTAGCTTGCTCTAATCATTATTGACTACACATTTTTCTCTTGAAAAGGGCCTGAGCACTGCATTATTACAGACTCATTTCACCAGAATGAATACATATTTTATGCCTCTCTCCTTAGTTTAAAGATTTCTCTTAGTTCATCTCTTAGTTTCTCCAACCACAGAGAGTAAATTCAAATACTTAAACTTTAAATTAGAACATTGATTAATGTATTAGAACAATATGTTTTCAGAGGAGATCATGGGTAAAGTGGTCATAAGAAAACAGGTTTCCAGTTGAGGATTAACTGTGCAATGGATAGTAGCAACATTTTACACCGTTTTCCTTTCTTTTGTAGTGGATGAAAAAATGATAACTTATTTGTCATTCACAATGATGTGAATTATGTTTTTGAATTAATGAACTTAAGCTGTTTTGTTTGATAACCTCTTCGGCCCTTTCTCTTGGTTTGATGCTCTATCTTTTTATTTAATTTTCTCTTCTTTTATATCTATAAAACATTAAAAAACTCTCCCAAAACTATATTCTTGGGGAGTTTGCCTTTCTTTATCGAGGTCAGTAATACATTACTATAAATATACATTTGTCTCTATCTCACTCTCTGTATATATTTATAGGTATTTGACATTTTAAGCAAGGCAAAACAGCAGCCAAAGGTAGAAACTAGTGGTTAATTTACAATATTTTCAGAGTGCTACAGAAAACCTATTTGCTAGGTTTAGGGCTGCTAATATGCAGTGGGGTAGTTTAAAATGGAGTTTATCTTTTACATGTTGTTATCCTACCTTTATTCAAAAAAACCCAAATTCCCTGATATGTATCCTCAGTTTCTTTAACGTGTATAATATTGTAATCTGAATCTTTTATATTGTCTACCTTATAAGAATTCAGTTTTGTAAATATTTTCATTATTATCTGCTCACTGCAGTATATAAATCCTTTCTCTGTATCAGAAAATGTGATCCAGGTAGAGACCTTTGTAAAAAACAACTGTTTAACAAATGTTCTATTTCTTTACCCTGTTTCCAATTCCTGGCTGTCATCTTTTATGGAATCGCTGTTATCTTTTGCCTTCTGTGCTCTGCGAATGCTCATTGTTAGCAGAAATTTCTTGTACAACTCAAACCCTCTAAACATCCTTTTAACTTCTGTCAATTCTCAGTTTTCATCTCTGACAGGCAGTTAAAGTCTTTAATTCCTTCTGTTACTGTCCTGCTTGAGTCCTGGTGATGACCATGAGGCCACTGTAATTCCTCCTGCTTTGGTGCTTCCCGCACCCTCAAGAATGTGCAGGCAGCAAGTCCCCAGCTCTGGTCTCTGACAAACTGCTTAGTGCAGAATGGGGTCTGTGGACCTGTTGCCTGAGTCATGGTGAATGTTACGAGGTGCCTCAGTGGCGTATTCAGCTGTCAGAAGAGAAGGTCCCTAGGGAAATAATTTCATTATTCAGACATCACATAATGGTGAATATCCCATAGACTTTACAGCACATTGTCATAAAGACAGACTTGCTTCCCAAGAAACCAGAGGATGGGTAGGGACTTAGTAGAAAATACAAAATCTTTTGCTTTGGAAGTGGTTCCACGTCTAGGGCTCCGTGGCTTTGTTCTGTGGCCATGCAGATTTCTGTGGTGTGGCCAGCATTGTTGGTGCTACGTGTTCTGCTCTCCCTTTTAGAGGGACGGCTGTCACATACCACCAGTGGACTCTCCTGGCCTTGCCTTCCTTCTGCTGCTCAGGCAAGTATCACTTGTAGTTAATCCAGCCTGTACTGCCTCTTCAGCCACAGATCTCCAGTACGTTGGGATTTCAATTGAAATCAAGTGTTCTTGGACAGCCTTTAAAAAATCAGACAATATTTGTGTTGCTTCATGTCATCCTTGATAATTTCAAATGTGAAGTGTGCAAATTTTGGTCCCTGAGCAAGACTGGTTTCTTCCTCTTTAGGTCTTTTTTTTTCCGTTCCCCTAAAATTATGTTTATGTAACCTTCATTTGTCCTTGCTGTGCTGATGTTTATGTAGGTGTTTCTGGTTTCACAGTGCACATTCCATCTCTTGCTGCAAAGATCCATTCCAAATTTCCTACATTTTTTGGAGTTTGAGAATTATATATTCTTTAAAGATAAGGGATACTTTCTAGAAGAAAAAGAAAAAAGTTGCCTTGTCTACTCAAGACTTTATGTCATTTCCAATTAGCTCAAACAAAGACTCCCTTTTACTGGTTTGATACAGAATGAGATGTTTCCCCAGTAAACTCCAGTAGCTGGCAAGTACTTATTTCTTGGAGAAACATCATCTGAGCTAATTTGTATTTTGAATATTAGGAGGTCTCTACCAGTGCTAAATCATGTCGTTTGGGCTCGTCAGGGCAGTTGTGTGACAGAAGACAGAGTGCTGACGTTGTCTAAGGCCTGCTTTTCCAGAAATACATAAAGATGTTGAGGATAGGAACAGTTCCAAAGATCTGATGTGCTACATATTTATGTCTTTTTTTTATTTGATCTCGTACTAGTCTGTAAGGTCTTAGGAAAAGAACCTTTTCTTTCTGTATTTAAAATAACCATAATATGAAATACTGACTTTTGTAATCTGGCTGTGTAATTTTAATGAGAAATTAATTCACAGGTTTTTTATTACTTTGTAACTAGAAGTAATAAAAGGCATGTAGGATCAATTTGTGGTAGTGCAGTAATTCGGGTCATGATGTATAAAAACGCATTACTGTAGTTTGGATTAAGATCTTTCACTTGGTTGGTAAGATTGAAGTTAGAGAACAATATGGCATATAAATGAGAAAAGATCATTCCCTGTTTCCTTCTGTCGCAATATCACCTGTCATATCTTTCCTAACGTTTCCAGAAGTCTGCAGCACAGAGAATTGCATTCTTTTCTCATTCGTAATATCTAGTGGTAATGAACTGTGTCACAGTTTATCTAAACTAATTTTAATACATACATTTTTCTTTTATCTCAAAAGTGCATTTTTGCTTTGAAGAGTGACTGTGTAAATCTTCTAATACAGCAAATCCATTTTCAGTGCAGCACGCAGGGGTAGATTCCTTTGCTTAGGAACAAAGTCTTGTCTATACGTTCCTGCTGCGCAACTAGCACAGCTGAGAGCACGTACACTGAATTCTGTCGTGCCTCATACATCACTGGGAGAAGTGTCAACATGTTTCTGGTCCAGGGACAGTGCTGTTCCTTGGATGCACTTCTAAAATCCAATACAAGACAGACGTGTTACGCAGGTGTTACGGCAGGGAAAATTTATGAGCCAGAAAGATTCACAGCTTGAATTTCAGATTGTTTAGGTCTAAAGGGCTGGCAATTTGAAACAAAGCAAAACAAACAAATAAAAACATGCAAATCAGAGCATGAAACAATGTGGAACATTGTAAAGTCATTTGTACACGATTCAGGTATCAGGGAGAAATTTTGCTTCTGCAATAACTGTGGCCAGCAGTGGCCCAACTCCTCCTGTTTCTTCCTCTCCTGCATTACTTTATTAGTCCCTTCAGAACACTTTAAATGATGGAGTACATCTGCTTTGCAGGCCCTACTGCTGCAGAATAGTGTTGACACACCTGAGCCAGCTAGTTTAAAACTCATTTTAAAAGCTAACTTGAGCAATGGTATCAATCTCACCAAGCACAGACTAACTTCTTGAGCTCATGGTGTGTTATGCTCAATAATATCCATCAAGTGGTTTACATGATCTTTTTTTTTTTTTTTTTTAACAAAGGGAATTATTTCTCTTTCAGCCCTTTCATAGGAAAGTCCTTCTGTTCCTCCTCCTTCCTTCCTCCCTCCCTCCTCCACACTTTTCCACTTGCTTTCACATTAAACATTTTTAAATTTGAAGTATAAGGAACTTAAAGTCAGAAGTTTCAGTCTGAAATTTGCTCTGTTAAAAAAAGTTTTATTGAAGCTTAATAGTGTACAGAGAGTTATTTTTTGTCACGCACCCTTGGACATCCATATTTCAGCCAGAACTGGAGGCCTCTGGGACTGGCCTTTTCAGATATCCCAATAAAATTGGAGCATTGATTTTGACGCTTTTTGGAACGCCGCTGTAAATCAGTAAGCGTCCGGGTGACGTGCTCCTGTTCTTTGCTGCCTGCAGAGCTCAGCAGGGACATGGCAGCTGCTACCTTCAAGCTCATAAATGTTTGGGGAGAAATTTGGTGCTGGTACCTTTAGGAAGGACTATGTAGCAAGAAAAGGCGTGTAATGAGAGAGGTGTAAGGCACGAAGAATGAGTAAGGAGTATACAGGACCTGTCCTTCCAGATATTACTTTTGCACCACTTTTACTCCCTCCATCGCTCCAAAAGTGAATTTTTCTCTGCCATCAGAGGGGCATTGAGGACTCTTATTTGGGTCTCCCCCCCCGAGAGCATGAGGTGACATGAAGTGTCTGAAGTAGCATGTGAGGATGTTTCCTTTTTGATTCATCCAGACAAAGGAAGATCAGTATCACAACAGCAGTTTCCATGTTTTGAATACCAGGAGCAACTTATGTAATTGAAGTCCCTCTCTCACCCTTCTCCTCAAACTTCACAACAGAGAAAATCAATTTAGCCTGAAAGCACTGAGAAAGCAGCAGCTAACTTTTTTTTTTTGTCACAACGTCATTATGCTGGTCAGCAGTCCTTAACAGCAGTAAAAACCCCATTTCTTGGCCATTTCTGATAGTCTTTCTTGTTGAATGGCAGCATTTGATCACAAGATCATAGAAAGGTCTTTCCCAAGTTCAATCACAGGAACTTGAAAGACGGGCAAAACAGCCTACATTTTACTAGGACTGCCTCAGTGTCTGTGATGTGTCTGCAATTTACCTTCCACAAGGGAAGAGACATCAAGAGGGAGGGGAAAGGTGCTCGATGTCTGATCCTACCTTTATCCTTTTTGGTAAAGCTCATTAAACCAGCATTTTATATGTAGCATTCCACACCAACCTGTATATAATCTATGAATATATAGTATTTGCAGAATAGCAATTCTGCAAAGAAATAGAAACCAAAAAAAAACGAGAGGAAGGCCAAAGGAGTAATTTAACTTTTTGCTTGTGTGGATATGTTATGAGAAAATACTTTGCAAAGAACTACAAGCCTTATTTCACATATGACTATCCGTTTCAAGAAAATGCAAATTTTTACACAAAAAAAATCCTAATGAAAAAATTATTTTAATATCATAGGTGATATGGAGAAAGGGCTCTTTCATTACAGTACTACATTACTGAATAGAATCAGCATCTCCCTCAATTAGATTACTAATTACACTATGAATTCACTGGTTCTGAGCCTTTTTTTTCCTCTGGCTATTTTGTTTCTCTTTCCTTCTTCCTCCCCTCTCCACCCTCTCTCCCACTTCTTCTGTCCTCCCATCTTTCCCCCCACTTCTATCCCTCCTTCCAAACCCCACTTTATGCCTCCTTTTCCAACCCCTTACCTTCTTTCCCTCATTTCCCCCTTCTTTGTCCTCTTTCCTCCCTTCCTCCTCCTTTCCCCCCACTTTTTACCCCTTTTCATTCCTTTTCTTCCCCTCTCCACCTCTCACCCACTCACCTCTTTGACTCCCTTTTCTTCTTCCCTTCCTCCTCTCCCCTTCCCCTCAGTAAGCAGCATAACTTTGTGATCAAGTTTGAAGTTTTGCAGGTCAGAATTAGCACTATAAAGTTTTGACATGAATATTTAAATCAGGAAAATACGACCCAGCAGCCTACCAGATGTATTCTTGTCTGGATTTCCTCCTCCAACCTTACCCACTGTAAGAGCACCGTGAGTGTGTACCTGCCCCCCAAACACTCTTCTTCAAGGCATTCCCCATCAGCTGAGGTTTATATTATGCTGTAATGAAAGCCCTCAGCGTTTGGGATTTCCCAGAGAAGCCTGCTAGTACAGGAGTAAACATATGGCGAGAGGCCGTCTTTCACTGGTGAAGGGTTTGATGTCATTGGTTATTTTAATCTCTAATTTATCTTCCTTCAGACTAGCCCAAGGCTGGCTCTAATAGAAACCAGGGAACAGTGAGCTGGGTGCTCTCTAAAAGCAGAGCATATTCTCCCCGTGTGTGAGTGGCAGCGCCAAGAAACTTGTCTTTGCCTAAGGAAGCTGTGATTCCAGCAGGCATGGTGTGCGCCGGTGCAAGTTCACCTTGAGTAGTTTTGCGTTTTCCACAGGAGTTATCTGTGTTTCAGCACACCACATGTAATGTAAGAAAAAGTAGTCCTTACAAATCCCAGGTGCAGTTTTTTGTGATTGTGGTAGTTTTTCCTGCTCAGAAGTATATGCTTTGCCTGCCTGTAGTTTCAACCCAGGTAGGTTGCTGGTTTTAGCATTTTGTACTCGGCTTTTCATCCAAAGGGAGGTTTAATTTCAGTGCTAAGAAGATAAAAGATACAGATGGGACAGTAATAGTTCAAGATGGAAAATGTTGAAGGTATAGCAGCATGTCTAAGTTGAATTTTACAGCTTTCTTCCCAAGATTGTGTGCTGACTTTGAAGAAGTGAAAAATGTTGGGTACCCCTACAAATGTACATCATGAGGGGGCTGACTCAGGATTCTTCTGTTCTGACCATTTTACGTGATCTTTAATTCCAGGAGGTTTTTCTGAACGTCATATTAGTGACGTACAGGAGGCTTATTTTGGAAGCAGGCTTTATACTACTCCTGTGGTATCTGTTCCTAATTTAACATCTTTGACATATTTTTAAGTAGTTTGAGTGAGAGGTATGCCAGTTCCATTAAATTGCATGGATACTAAGGTATTTAAGTCTTTTAGGCTTAATTGAAACTATCAACCATTAATCAACATTAATATAACCAAGTGCATGAAGATTAATAGATGGAGCCAGGCTGTCAGACCTGTGAAATAAAACTGTTTCTTTATCCAACAAAAACAACTTGGAAGCTGAAAGCTTCTATTTGTCACACAAGATCAACTCAGGATCAGGAAAAAGATACACCCTTTCTTTAAGCCAAGAGTTTCAAAAAGATGCTAATTATATTGATTTTGATAGTGGGTTTTGTTCAGCAGATGTTTTTCTCCTAGGAAATACACGAGGACCACCAACATACTTCAAACAGATGCCCAAAAAAGAGCAGTCACCACATAATGGTTTTCAGTCACCACTGGCGGGTCTGAATCAATGGCTAATTTGTTATCTCATTACCATTTCTCATGCATCAGATCCTGTACCTAGCAGTGAACATGAAAACCTTTCTGCCTGATTGCTGCACATCTTCTAATAACAAACACAAACTTAATTCTATTTATTTTCATGTCTCTGACCTTCTGCAGGGGAAGAGCAATACAGGCAGAAACTAGCAGTAACTGCTGTGCACAATTGCCATTGTAATCCAGACCTTTCTCCAGGGACACAATGAATCACAAACAGCCCAGTATCAATATGAAACCTCTAATAGAGGCCTAAGGAGGCATCATGAAAGGCTTTAGCCCGCAAAAGTGCATTTAGTAAAATTAACTGTGGCTGTCAGAACTTAAAAGCACTAGTTAAGAAATCAGTATAACTCAGTTATCTAACACAGCTGATGGATTCCAGTGGTCCATCAGTGGCTTATGTATTCCATCTACGGGGGATGTAACAGGGGAAGATTAGTCAGAGGAAGAGGTGACGCCAGGTTAGTTCCTATGTAAATCCTTCCATCCGCCCCATGAGCAGAGAGATCTTTGTTAGGTACCACGGTGGGACCTCCACAGTGCACACTCCTTGTGAGAACATTGCAGCTGCTCTAAATACCATAGGTTTGCTCTTTGCTTTAATCCTTTTTTTAATATATTTTCTTATGTTCCTTAGCCTGCTGCTTTCTTGGTAGAAACAAGCTTAACCTGTACAAGCAGTGAGATGCAGTCACCTGAAGAACAGGTGACTGCATCTCACTTTCCTGGCTGCTGAGCACATTTGAGAGAGTTATCCCAATTAATAAAATAGTTGTCCATCACTCCAGTTCCCAGCAGGCTTTGTGTAGTCTTCCCTGCAGCCAGTGTTGCCTTGCTGTCACCGTCTCTTTTATGCCAGCATTGCAAAAATGTCCTCCATGGGTTTAGAGCAGCCTCAGCTGCACTGAAAATTCTTGTAAATACAGTCCTGCATCTACATGTGCCTGCAGCACTAGATCAGACACCGTCTGCATCGTGTCACTTACCCGCTCCTGAAGGAAGGGTTTTGCCAGCTGATGACACGGCACACGCTCCTCCACCCTTGGTAGGCAGACTGGGTGCAAATGGCTTGGACCTAGAGCCTGCCCATTGCTGTCCTTTTCTCACTGCAGAGTCAGAATTGCTTAATGTTTTATGCTGTGACAGATTAGACAGGAGAAACCTTCTGTTGTCTGATAACCTCGTTGGATAACAAGTTTCTATCATTGGAGCTAAATCCGTGTGACAGCTTCTCATCTTGCTTTGTCTGTTTTGCTTGTGTGTTTTGAGCTCTGACACGTGTGAAAGATGTTAACTTGAATATGCCTTGCGTTGTTGATTTTTGCAGATGAAGATACAGCCTAACAATCTGGGAAAACTTGAGTTGTAGTCCCACCTGTCATGCCAGAATAGTTGGCAAGCCCATTTTTCATCTAAGATGATTCTCATAGGATCATGTGTATATATAGATATGAGTATGCTTGGTTTGTTTTTTCCCCTTCCTGAAATACACTTTATGACCTTGATACTTAAAGAACCCTTACTCTTTGTAAGAACATGCTTGATTTTTATCCTGAACAGCAGTGGTCTCCCAAGTCTGAACCTTCTGTTTAGAAGTAAAAGAGCAGCTGGGTGAGAGAACAAAGTTCATTTTCTAGCATCTGCTAAGATTTTGAAGGACAGTTTTGAATCATTTTCTTAAAGACAAATGAAAGTTAGTAGTTTTGGACAGATCAAAATCAGTTTCTCAGAGTTATCTGAACAAGCTAAGAACTCTGATCCGCTAAACCTGTAGACACATGTAGACGTTCAGTTACAATAAAAATATGTTATGTTTTATAATTTGAATGCTTCGGACTTCCTAGTTGTTGTTTAATACGCATCTCTATTTTCATTCCATTCAATGTCCCTAATAATTGAGCATTTCACCAACTAATTAACTCACACAGTAATATACAGAGTAAACTTTGGCTGTTCTTTGTGACAGTAAAGATGAGACCAAAGAAGATTTGTTTTATACCAAGTAGGAAGTTTGGAATGCTAAGAGTAGTAAAAAATAATTAATGCATAGCTTTTCCATGTACATTTTCATTAGCAGATCTGAAAGAAATGGTTTTTAATACTGCGTCTTCGCTCAAGTTCATTAATTCTTAGAGTCAGATTGTGTTTGTTTTGATGGGTTTTATTTTGATTTTAGAGATTATAAATGTGGTTTTGTAGGTAATCCTTTTTAAGTCATTAAATTTCCTGGTATTTTACCATTGTGTGCCGATTTTTAAGACCATTGCTGCCTGCATCTTCCATCTGGATACTGCTTTTAATTTGTTGGCATGTGCTTTTGTGCTGAAATACCTGTCTTTTGGAATTAAATCTCAGCTGAGCTGGATGGGGAATTGAGCCATGAATGTTAACATTCACATGCATCAGTTCGTTTTTATGGGCTTCTGCAGTTGAGCTTAGCTCTTAGAAAAGGACTCGTGTTCCTTACAAAGAGGATATCCTTTTGCTCTTGTGACACTTTAAAGGTCTGTCCCTAATATCTGCCAAAACCAAAATAGCAATTCCTTAGGTATTTCCTGTTTTCTCTTGTTAAGAACTCTAAAACATCTCTGAACTTAAAACAGTTCCTCCTCTTCCCTGCTAGCTTTTAAAAGTTGTGTCAGTCTCAAAACAGTTCTCAGCACATTCTCTTGCATTCAAAATCCTGATAGATTTTTCTTTGGCTGTTTTGCCTTCAATTTCATTCTCTTTTTTTTGGTGTGTTGAAATTTTTTCACTGATTGTTGCCTGTTTGGAAATCTCAAAGCCTTATTCCAGACAAAAAGACAGTCTTTAACACGCTGAGTCTCCTCCTTTCCCAAAATTAGAAACATACTTTAGGCTTTTGTTAGATCCTGGTTTTAATTTCCTGGTTAAAAGACTTCCCTCTCTCTCTTTTTTTTTTTTTTTCCTAATGGTTCCCCCCCCCCCTTATTTGCCTTTAAATTATTTGCTCATTTCCATGCATAGTGAGATGACAGCTCTGAGAATGTCTTTGGGCTTGTGAGCTCACTGGAAGAGGATGTTGGGGAACAGGCACATAACAGTGTCATCTCTGCTTTCCCATAGCTGTTACTGGTTGGTTGAGAGAGAAGATTCTAAACTATTCTTTGTTATGAGTTTTGGGGTTTTCGTAGTATAAAAATAAAAAAGCAAGTTTGGAATCTCTGCACACTAAGTTGTAACTAGTATAATTTTAACAGCCCATGGAAAACGTTTTTTCTCCTGAGACTGTTTCTGATTGTCAGAATACAATATTCCCTGACCAGGTTCCTTCAGATACTTCACACAAGAAGAGCTCAATGTTTTTAATACCAGATTTACTTATTTATAGATATTTGACATTATGTGGTATTGTGGTTTAGAGGAACAATGCAGCACTATGCTGAAACTACAACACAGGCATGATTCCCAGGGCCAGTCTCTATATGCTTCACCATCATTCCCAGTCACTGGAAAGGAATACATGACTTGAAGACAGCTCAAGCCTATTTGTTTTTTCCAAGTCTGTTGTACTAGTTGTCCATTTTTTATACTTTACGTTGAGCTGAGGCTTGTAGACTATTGTTTGTAGACATGCTTGTTTGTCTGGCTCAGGAGATAGTCACACCTTCTGGATTAACTCAGGGAAGTATATTTAAACAAACAGGTGATCCACTGAACTAGTAGTGTTCTTCATCTAAAACAAAGACCACTTTGCAGTGCCCTTTGTGTTGAGCTCAGTTTGGCTTTTTTTAACATGACTGTGGTCACCCCCTATGTTCTTTCCTGAGCTTTATGAGCACGTTCTTCTGCTGTGCCTATTTCCTTTGAGCCTTCTTCCAAGGAGAAAGTGGTGTTGGCCAGTGATTTTTCTACCTACATCTCAGATCAACACTAGCAATCACTGTTATTGCACAGTGGCATTAATACATTCATCACATGAATCACCAGCTCTCTTGCCTGGGCATACTGAGAATGAGAACATACACCTGTAGGAAGTGCCAGTGAGCCCATCTCCATGGGTTCAACTCTGTGTCTTCCCTGCATGGGGTCCACCTCATCATCACTAACACAAACACTGGTGATGACTCATATGCTAAAGATGCTGTCCCAGACGTCCCTTTCTTTACCTTACCTTGCCAAGTCAAATGATTCAGCCCATGGGTCAGTGAAGTGCCTCTTCTGCACATCACCCAAAGGACAGCAGCCTCTGCTTTGTCTGGATCCTGCTTGCTCTAGGCCTATTAGAGACATGGGGCATTGAAAGACTGCTCCCATGATATGTAGCTATCAAAGCTCCCTATGATAGTAGCTATCAAAGCCACCTCAATGCCTGACTTCCTGGGCTCCATAGAAACATAGACCCCTGCTGTTGTGCCACAGCTCACGCCTCATCCCTGCAGTTCCAAAGAGACTTGGCATCTGTCAGTCCTGACCTACAGACCTACAGGCTGTGGTCCATTCAGTATATCTGAGACAGCAGGAGACTGTAATTTTTTAATTCCAAATTTACATGTTTGAAGGTATTTGAGGATACATGGGACTTTGGGTTAGAAAAGAGATAGAGCGGTTTGCAGAAATCACAACACGGGGATGATACAGTACAATTATAATACTGAATCACAACACAAACCTGATTCCCAACACCACTCTCTATATGCTCCACCATCACAAAGAGGGAAGTTTTGTCTTAGAGAGGTCCCAAACACAGATTGAATAAAACATATCCTGGAAATCTTTTGATTGCCTGCACAGTGAGGCATTTGTACTATTTGTTTCCTAAGTTTGCATACTGGTGCTTAACTTGCAAGAAAGAATGTTGGGTGCTTTTCTTTCTGTCTTAAGTCACAGTTCTCATTTTAGTCAATAGTTCTGAAGGATGAACCTTGTACTTCACTAAACTCAAGATCTGAAAGTTGTCAGGGCAAGAAGAGAACCTGTGTAATGCTGGGAGGTATTTGGAGATTCATAATCAAGGACTCTAGTGTAATTGTGTGTGTCATTTCAAATCTGAGATCTGTCGGCTTTGGGAAGGGGAACAGCTCACTTGAAACATTTCCCAGGAAACAGGCTTTTTCTGGCTCCATCAGATGCAGGTTTAACTGGCATTTCAGTCGGATGTATCTCGTGCCATCAAGCATGTGGATGCCAGCTCAGCCATGCAGGGACAAGGTGGCTTCGTGTGCACTAGTGGGAAGTTACACTGGGATTTAAGGCTGCGTGTGGATAATATAGTATAAAATACCATTGCTTGATGGTTTTTTAGGCATTAAGACTGAAGTGAGGGTAAAGCAAAGCCACTACAATTGATTTTCAATTTTCCATGCTAAAAGAAGGGAAGGAGAGGTCAGCCTAGATATGATGTGGATAATGCAACCTACATATACTTGAAGCTATCCTAACCTTTGATAGGTTAGATAGACCTATGATAGATACATACATAGACAGACAGACAGACCAGCCATTGATAGACCTGCGAAAGGTTTCCATAGAGAGCAGGAGCAGCTTTTAAAAAGCAGCAGCCAAAATGTAGAGAGTAGTGGGCATTGTGCATCCCATTTTCTGTGCCATGGTGCTGCAGCCCAGGGGTGTCTGATGAAATCTCGTAATGAAGCATTTGAATGCTCTGAGCAGTTGAACACAGTTCAGCAAAGCAGAGCTGAACTAATGCGTACTGCCTGTTTGCCAGTAAACAGATAATTGCACTCTCTTGTTTAATTGAATTTTCATGAAACTAAAACATACATTGGTAAAGTCCACCATGAAAATGTGTTCTGCTTGTGGATCCTGTATATAGGGGATCAAGACACGTGGGGGGAGGGAGGATGTTTATCAGACACGCAGATAAGGCTTGAGGTTAAATTGTTATAAAAATAATAGAGTTTCCACATATTATGCAATTTAGATGTTTTATACCCGGAAGCGTTTTCATTGCTGCTGCTGTTATCAGCAGTGATCTGTTCAGAGATGGATTAGAGTCAGAGAACGTTACTAGGCCACAAAAAGTTCTTTTGTTTTTTCAGAACAACCTTGCAGCTGTATCATTCATACGTGGTTAGTTTGCATTTCTTGGCTACCTGCCAATCTCAATGGTAAAGAACATAGTACTGGACAATGTGAGGGTTTTGTGTTGTGTGGTTCGTTGTTTTGGTATTTTTTTTAAAAAAGGAAAAATCAAAGAATGCTTCTGATTCATGTCCTTTCTCACGAGGCTATCATTTCAAAGGCTCGGCATGCAAGTTGTGTCATCATAACCTTCTCTGTTCTTATTTACTTGTTTCATGAACAGTTTTCTCATGGAGGAGAGACTGGAAATTCTCAAGAACATTCTTCCTCTTTGAAAATAATAAAAAATTATTGATTCCCTGAGGTGCCATGGGCAAGGTTAATAATTCCTATCTGTTGCTTCGTTCACAGTCGCTTCTCATTGGGCATTACAGCCTCCCTCTCATTTACGGTTCTGGGATTTGACCTTGGGTTGAGGAATCAGAGGCTTAGTACTTGCTACTTTTCTCTATGCTGGACAGGCTGCTGTGAGGAATTAAGCACATCTGTCTGACTCCCTCATACCTCTGGCCAATGACAGCTGAGAATCACTTGCTCGGTTTTCAGGTGTTCTTTTGGTTTAAATGCCTACATTTAAACACCTAAAGGTATTTTTTCAAGTGCAAAGACCCCACAAAGTTCCACTGCTTAAAAGAAGCCTCAGAAAATCATGCCTAGATAAGGAAATGATGCTTTAAAGAGCATAAATTATGGACAGTTAGATTCTCATAATTTTCTAATTCCTTCATTTGGTTAGGTACCTGGAAGGAAGATTATTAAATGTTAATTCTGTTTACTGCCCCCATTTGGTATAGGTAAAAGCAGTGGTCCAGAATATTTGAGGGCCACAGGACAGCCTTGGTCTTCTCTCAGCCTTCAGAAGTTTTAGAAGTTTATCATATCACCAGTTTTTTAATTAGAAGCACTATCCCGTAAGTTTGCTGTGAAGGCTTTGTTCTCTGGCCTCATGGTCCATAAGCAGTGTTATACTGTGGCTTGAAAACACACTGTCTGTAAGACATTCATAAAATATATACAATAATATAATGGCATAACTCATACAGTCTTGATTCAGATGCCAGCAACATATTTTCTTTAATAAAGCTCTGTCCTTGTAAGGAAGTAATCTATCCCCCAAGTCAATTTTAAAGTTTCTTGTTCACTTTAAATATTTCATTACATTAATTTTTCAAAACAACAAAACAAACATTCATCAAGTGAAACTAAGCATGTCACCCTTGAATCTGTACATCTGTTGCTCTCCTGCTGCTTTCCTGCATAATTCATTTTAATACATTTAAAGTGTACATCTCATTAAAATTCGTTACACACATTTATGTATACAGTTTGCATGAAAAAGGACAAAAAGTGGGAAGGGGGTTTATGGCAAGGAGGAGTCATATTAACATGACTGTTTCTCTCATTTTTCTTAGTTTTCTATATAGTGAATGTATACCTGCCTTTAACCACCTACTTCAAAATACACTGTCGTCTTTGTCTCTGAGTCTCTGTGTCTCTGTGAGTTATCTCTTCAGTGCCATTAGAAATTTCCTTTAGGATATTTTCTCTTACTCTTGATGTCTTTGTTCCTCTTTAAGTACATATATCCTCTTCAGCCTCTTTTACTCACATAATTTATATACACGGTGAGTTCTGTGCATCAGTCCTCTTATCAGCCAAGAGAATATCCATCATTTGCTCAGCTGTCCTAAAGAGTTCTTGTGGGCTGGCTGCAGTACTGGAAAGAGCTTTGATTTTCAAATTTTATTGAGTTTATGGTTTCTTTCCCTCTGTCAGTACTTTCAATGATTGCAGGGTTTGGTTTGGCTTGGCTTGGCTTGGCTTGGCATTGTGGAGTTGTTTGTACTTCTTAAACCAGCTGTAGAAAAGATGTTGGTCTGGTAGCTTGAGGTAGCAACCTTTTAAAGTCGGTGACTTCTTGTTTCAGTGACTGCTGATTTTTTTTCTCTAAAATCCCTCATAGGTGTTTAGGATTATGTGTGAATGTTAGAAACAATCATATAATTTTATCCAAACTCTCGACAAATCCTAAGAAAAGCTTATAACTGCAGAATAAAACTCAAAATGCTTGAGAGGAAAGGGAGCTCCATGTTTATAAAGAAAAAAAAAAGAAAAAGGTGTCTTAAGGGATTATCTTCAAGAATCAGTCTTGAGGAATAGATGGTATTCGATGTAAAGTGGTATATGGTTTCTGGCTTCTTTGGACTTTTGTATTCAGCTTTTGACATGTATTTTTCAGAAATCTCAGGGGAGGTATATGATAAATTAAATTAAAAAGTGAAATACATAGCAATTGTCTACTTGACTAACCTTTTTCCATCTTAGAAGTAGGAGCTGAAATACAGCTTCTGGAAACGTTTATCCCAAATTTACATGGGAAGCTCCTTTGCTTCCTGGATACGATGCAGCATCAGTCAGCAAGGAAGAGATTGAAAGCCATGTATGAGCCCTTTGAAAAGATTAGGTCAGATGTGCTCAAGTGACTTTGGCTTAATTGAAATTGAGTAACAGAAAATACAGCTGTGAAGGAAAAATTGAAAGAGTTCCCTTCTGAGCAAAAGTTACTTCATTTTATTCAGATTACCTAGTTCCAAATAAGCAGCAGCAGTTTGAATTCAGCAGTGAGCACCACTGTTGAATGTAGGTTATGAACTGTGGGAAACAAGCTCAGCCCTGGGACATTGTGTGTCTGAAGGCAGCCAAGCTTGTGTGCGTTGGAAGTCTTCCCCTTGCACTTTGGTGAGAGTTTGGTCTCTTCAGTAGCAGGTGAGCACAATTGTCAGGTGCAGACTATCATGTTCATCCATGCTCAAATTTCAGAGAAAAAGAGATTAACGTGGACTCTGCATCTTCTGTTGGTGTTGTTCCTGTTCAGTTTTGAGATACCGGGCTTTATAGTAAGGCATGTGTAGTATTATGGGCTTTTATCTGGCGTATTATCTAGTCCAAGCTTTGGTGTAAGTACAACATTGCATGTTAACATCAACAGAAGGTGGAGATTTGGAGCAGCCTTTGAGGACAGGACTGCAAGTATTTCTTTTCAAAAGATCTTAGCCGTAGGAATGACTGATGTGAAATTCCTGTTTGTGCTTTTCGTTTGCAGTCAAAAGTGCAGCAGGGTTTTGCATGAAGGGTGGGAACCATACCATTTGTTTCAAGGCATTTCAGCTACCAGAAGAATGTGAAATTTTAAAGAGCAGAGTTAGGTTCACAGGCTGATTTTTCCTAAATTGTGCCAGGTAATTTCATATGTATCCCAGTGAGATTAACATGTGGGAATTCTGCAGTATATTTTAAGAGACTCAGAATGACAAGGCAAATAATGTTTTCTTATACGCATTTTATTTTACAGTTTGCTTTCTTGAACTTCCTTTCTATGTAGCAGATATGGAGCAGTGTCTGGGATGGACTGGCCATCCAGTCGGATGGGGTGGTTTCTGGTTTGCCTCACTTCAGTCTGGCTGCCATGTTCCTCTTTGCTGTTCCTTTTCGGCTTGCATGGCACTGCATAAAATGAAACTGGGACAAAAGCTACCAAAACTCTTCCTTATTGTTTTTATTAACTAGAAAAATAAACCAAAAATGGTTCTTCTTCAAGACTACTAATTGAACACCTAATTAGTCTATGAACTCAAGTGATTCAGTGCATTTTACCCTCTCAAAACTCATACTTCAATTTGTTCTGCTTTACCACCTTTATTTAATTTCATCTTAAATTACTAATACTTTAATCTCTTGATGTCAGAGACTGGATTTGTCTATGGTTTGGAAAGCTCCCAGAACAAAAGAGGCTGGGAACCATCAAGTGCTACTGCAGTGCACTGAAGTAGTGCAAGAAATAGTTGATTAGGCTACAGTCAGGTCAGTGCTTTACTCCTGATCAAGAGAGAATTTCATGTCTCCTTGTATTAAACTTCATTGATGTGTAGCATACTTTAGTCAATAAATAGCATTTTGCTGTTCATGCCCATTGGAAATAATACATGATGCTGCGAGTATTGATCAAAGAGCTCTACTCGGTTAATCCCTTTGCTTGTAGCAATGTTAAATATTTACAGATTCTCTTCTAGTATACTGAAAAGTGTTTTAGCCCTGCAGAGGATGCTCAACCTTTCTGATTTATACATGGTTGTACAAGTATTTTCTTCTTTTTTCCTCTCTTTTTTCAAGCACGCATGCATGACACTAAAGCATTATACTGTGCTCGCACCAGTTTGAAAGCTTTATTGCATTAGCGTGCTGTGAATATGTGCATTGATTGGGATGATGTATTAATTCAGAATTAGAGAAGAGAATGCCTCAGAGAGAAAATCCATCAGTGCCTCATCTCCAAGTGGCTGACTTAAAGTAAGGACAGGGAGAGGCTAACTGTGCAGCATGTTGCTGTATTGTGAGTTGGCAGATAACAAAGATGACATATTAATGTGAGGTTTATTTATCTAAATATTAATTAAATTATCCTAAAATTATAAGAATACTAGAAGTGAGTTATTTCCCTCCAAAGCACTTATTTATTGTATCTGTATTCTCATCAAGACGTCTCAAAGGTTTGTAGCAGGAGGTACAATGAATCATGTAGGCTTTCTGTCTCCTGTACTTGTTCATTGACCTCATGTAAATGTAATCATTTATCCTCAATTTTTTATACTAATGTATCGAAGGCAGACTTGATATTGTCAGACATGCAATGGAATACGCTCCAGGAAACCTGCCTTCCAGTGGTGAGGTGACAAATGAAAAAGAAAATAAAAATGGATTTTGCAATTTAAAACATAGTGTGCTCAGGGAAGAATTCCTAGCTAGCTATAATGTGATATGATTCATTTCAATATATGCAGGGAAGGATTTTACACAAAAGCTTTATGGGAGATGTACAGGATATTTAAAGTAACATGAAGACTATTCTACATAATGGTGCTTGCTTTACCTATCACAAACTAGAAGAAAGGTTTACATACTTGTATTTGACCTCTTTCAGTAAGGTGTCACATTATGTCTCATTCCATTACCTACTTAATCATCCCTTAGACCTGTTTTTTTGTTTAGAGGTGAAGGTTGGCAGAGAGTAAAACAAAATAAGCCCATTCTTCTCTCCCGAAGATCTTGCTGATACTTAGTTGTTTACAAAGCTGGTGCAAAAGAAGTCATTGCTTTAAGTTGAAAATTTTACATGATTTTGAAGGATTTCCGCCTCAAGGTGATCAATTGCAAGTGGACTTTAGTGATTTGAGCTGATGTGGGGCATGTTTTGTTCAGAGTTCAGGTTTGAGCACAGACATAAATATCCAGATCCTTACATAAAGTGTAGAGTTGTAAATATCAACATCAGTGTTAGAAGGGGCGGAGCACTTTTAAAAACCTAATCTTCATCTAGGTGTTTTTGTGGGGTGGAACTTTATGAAGAGCTAGCAGTTACTGGGGACAGGGCTTGGGAGGGATCAGTGGCTTAAGCTGCTACAGACTGACAGACGACTACAGCAGCCCCTTCCTTTTCTTGTGGCTGAGAATACAAAATTATACCTGTTTAGGATGAGTGCAGGGATGCTATCTTCCTTTCTCTATCAGAACCTCTCAATGGATTAAGAAATCTGGTTTCTTTCAGCAGTATTCAAGGTTATGTTTTCTAAATGCCAATTATTTTATCTTCCTTCAGTTCCTGTATATGAGGAAAATTTTCCCAGTGAAGAGATCGCAGTATAGATACAGTGAGGAGATAGGTAGGAGTGCTTGAATACCTTTTGTACTCAGTGCCCTGCTCGAATGAATTGACTTGGCCTTCCAAAGATTTCTGCTCTCTCTAAAGTGCAAGGGAAACAGAAGCCCCTATGTTTTGCCCACTGAACTGCAGAGACAGTTGCTGCATAGTGACTCTGAAAACCTCCCAGTATGACTCTCTGAGGACTAGACTGATATAAACCCCAGATCTCTAGGTTTCTAAAACTGAGCCTTAATTTTGAGACCAGAACAAATGTTGGTAATCCTCCTAATCTTTACTGACTGGTCCTCAAAATAGAGTATAAATCTTGGAATTAGTGAGAAGCAATTTTAGCGTAAGTGGTTGGGTTGTGTGCTTTTTGGAGCATTCTGTGTGTAAAATACATTTCACATATTTTTATCAGGGTGGTTTTATTTGTGGCAGACAGCTGTATCTGGATATATGATTTATGGCTTTCTGTTACATTTTTGAGCTGATTTTTCATCATCTCTGTGTAAATGAATTGCGTGGCCAGAGTTGGGAATTGAACACCAAAGTTTTGCCTAGCAGTCATGAGTAGATGCACCTTCAAGTGAGTTGACTGAATCATTAAGACTGATGACTCTGTGCAGGATGGGAAGTTCACATTTAGAGGAGATACAACCACCTCTTGTATCCCCCATAACTGCTTGTGAGCATACATCAGCCTAAGTGGGCATCCACGAGTGAGGAAAGCTGCATTTTGCCACGCAAAACATTGGTAAAGAGTTCGAAGCTTGAATTTTTTACTAAAATATTTCCTAATACTCGAGACAGTGACATGAGAAAGTGGTCCCTGGCAACCTCTGCTGCAGGTCCCAGCTTTCCATGTTCCATGCAGTATGTGCTGAAATACCCAAATGCTGGCTGCAGCGCTAGTAACCTGGATAGGGTAGAGTTATAGCACAAGCCTTATGCTCAGCTAACCATATTCTTGAAAGTACCTGGATCAGTGCAGTTTGTTGCATCGGTTTGTTTTCTGCTTTTCAGCAACCCCTGGTTACTCTTAGGGTTTAGTGCACTGCTGAAACAGTTTCAAACTGGTTCCCAGAAGTGAAACGAACTGGTAGCAGAGAAGGCCCTATAGTGGATGGCCGTGCTTCTTCAGGAACAAAACAGGCAGCGATTCTGCATTCTGGAGGGAGAAGATATTTTTTTAAAAAATAAATTAAATTAGCTTAAAATTGTAAAGAGTGCACTAAATCATAAAACTGAGAAAAATATAGGTCTGAGTGGAGGTGCACTCCAGTGGAAAGGAGTAACAGTATGTGGAAGCATGCTGCAGAGCATAAAATACAAGGGCTATTTTTTTTTTTTTTTAGGTTGGGAATACTTATATGATCATGACTGTGTGATGAAGAGCTTTAACTTTTGTAGGTGGATGTTTAGCAGAGTGCATTTGCTGGAATATCTGTCCTTCACAGCAAAAAGCTCTTTTGTACCTTGTAAGCCCATGTGGCCTGACAGAGGTAGTTTTGTGTTGATGCTGAGTGATTGCATGCTTTCTGGGTCATTCATGTTAACATTTTGATTATAGTGGTGAGTTACAAGGGATGAGCTGCAGAGATTGTGATGTTACACTGGAATGTAGTAGCCCAGATGAAGGAAAAAACCCATTTATCTAACTACAAAGCTGTGAGGCGTAAACAGATAATCTTTAAAGCAAACTTTCCGCTCTCTATTCTGGTGGTGTTGTCAGCCAATGGCCTAATCTTGGTGTCCTTCAAAGATTTTTGTGTTTTATAGCAGCTGTGATCCAGGGAAGTCTGTGTGAAATACTAGGATGGGCTCAGTGACGATAAGGTATGAACCCTTATGAGAGCTCAGTTTCCCGATAATTCTGTCATGTATTGGTAAAACATACTTGATCCTGGACAAATGGAAATCGTGAGGAAGAGAGAGGGGCGTAATCCTGCATGGATGAAAGCACTTTGCATTATAACCAGCTCTGTTCTGCCACTTAACCACCACCAGGAGACAAAAGACAAGAGTAAGTACTCAGCTGTTAAGCCTAAGTGTTATGTCTTGATTCTTTTCTGCCAAAACCACTTCAGACTAAGTGCACAGCTATATATTAGGCTCCAGACTCCCACTCGAATTGGAATTTTTACACCTCAGTGCATCTGTATGCTGACTCTATCTGTGCTGGATGACAATAGTTGCTGCTCTTTGTTGGACAGTGTACAGAGCTGCATGGTCTGGCCCTAAATACAATTAATTCAGTGTTTCTTTAAAAAGCAGTGACAAGTAAAACCCCAGACCTATCTCTGATTTTAAGTGAGTTGTATAAAGCCTGAAATGAATCTTCTACCAGTCACACAGGGCAAACTCACCTTCCTTGAACTTGATTTTTATGACTTATCTACCTCAGAGATCTCTGTTGCACATTCCCTGCCCCTCTATGCATAGACGTTTCACTGAAGTTTCATTAATCACAAGAGGATCAGTGCATGAGCCACTGCCAAAATATACAGCAGAGACCTGTGATGCAGATAAGGGATGCACAACACCAATTGAAAAGAAAATATGCATCAGAAGATTGCCCACCAAGACCATACACTTAGCTTTTTACATGGAGAGTGGCACTCAACTGAATTTATGTAGTGTTATTTATGTTTCATACTATTCTCAAGCTTGATTTATCTGTGCCTCTGTGAATGCTTCACGTCCCCCTCTGCTGCCTTCAGGTGTAGGCTCCCTGCTTACCATTCGCTGAGCCAGGTATCTCTGGCTATGAAGCATGCATATGTCTAGTATACTCTGTAAATTTCTGTGAGGAAGAGGAAAGGGGCATTCCACAAGTGTTTTAACAGTTATGAGGAGTATTTATCTCTTGAGGGGGGCTATATTCTGAAAGATAGTATCAGGGGCTGTTTTGATCTGCAGCTGCAGTGTCCTCTTGCATTGTCCCAGCAGTGCTGTGTGGAAGCTTGGAGGATTAGCTTTTCAGCAGTGCAAGTAGGGAGACATTATTATAAGCATAAAGAAATAAGAATGGGACTGTCTGGTTTGTGAGCTGGAGAAGAATGAATGACACTCCACAATTATTTAAGCCAAATACTTCCTCTCATACTTGGCAATGCCTGAAGGGTTTTGACCTGATTATTTTACCTTGGGAGTCAAATTTAGGTGAGAAGCCATTGTCCTTCCATTGTCCTTATTCATCTCCACAAAATGTTAATGCAGTAAGGTCAGAGGGGATGTTAGGGATCTCTTCCTAGTTTTGGTGTTAGTCTTCCACTCTTCTCTCATATAGACTTTAGCTCTCATTAGGCTCTTTTTAATTTACATTGTTTTTATCTCATGTTGCCAACAAATCAATCAGAGGAGCCATCCCTGTGAATACAGAACATCCGTGGAGGCCAGCATTGATTTCTCCTTAGCTGCTGCTTATTATAAAGTTCCCTGGTGTGAGGAAGACGCTAAATAGAAGCTAATAGACATTACATCTCACATGCATTTTCACATTCTGACAAATACAGTTTGGGGATTATTTTTTTCTTTCATTAAGAATTTAGCTGTTCTCTCTTGAAAAAAGATTAAAAATACATTTCTCCTTTTTTTTTATTTTTTTCCCATCAATGCTGGAAAGTAGAAACTTGTGCAGATATTGGGAGTCATTATTCAGCTGGATCAACAGTGTGGTTGCCTTGCAATGATCACTTGTGTGTTAGCAGTATTTATATTTCCTGCTGTGTTAATTGGTGTTACTAGTAAAATCTGCAAGACAAGTATTTCTCAGCTACCAAGAAGTCACTTTCAAGGCAGTCTGATTAGTAAAGAGAGTGAAAGCCAGCCAAATTATTTTAATAGGATTTTGAGCTTTTCCAGAAAAATTAAAAGAAAAAAAAA
>VXBZ01011951.1:10283-26176 GCA_013399135.1 Heliornis fulica
GTGGCCAAGGCCAATGGCATCCTGAGTGTATTAGGAGGAGGGTGGCTAGCCGGTCAAGAGAGGTCCTTCTCCCCCTCTACTCTGCCCTGGTGAGACTGCACCTGGATTATTGTGTCCAGTTTTGGGCCCCTCAGTTCCAGAACGACATACAACTCCTTGAGAGAGTCCAGTGCAGGGCCACCAAGATGATGAAGGGCGTGGAACATCTTCCTTATGAGGAAAGGGTGAGGGAGCTGGGTCTCTTTAGCTTGGAGAAGAGGAAGCTGAGGGGTGAACTCATAACTGTTTATAAATATATTAAGAGTGAGTGTCAGGAGGAGGATGGATCCAGGCTATTCTCAGTGATGGCCACTGGTAGGATAAGGGGCAATGTGTCCAAGCTGGAGTCCAGGAAGTTCCACATGAATGTAAGGAAAAACCTTTCCCTTGTGAGGGTGACAGATCACTGGAACAGTCTGCCCAGAGAGATTGTAGAATCTCCTTCTCTGGAGACATTCAAGATCAACCTGGATGAGTTCCTGTGTGATTTAATCTAGATGATCCTGCTCGGTCACGGTGGTTGGACTATGTGATCTTTCAAAGTCCCTTCCAACTCGTAACATTCTGTGATTCTGTGAAAGGCATATGGTGTAGCTTTTGGAAATTCTGAGTGCTTCCTATGTTGTGCTCCCTATTTGTACTCCTGTAAATACCACTCCTTGGAAAGAATAGAGAAAAATTGAACACTTGAGATAACCTGGAGTACCTGGGGTCTGGCATTACCTCTGCTTTGCACAGGGCCATAGCTCTGCTTGTGAGAATCACAAGACACAGGAAACCTTAATGGTTAGCATCTCTCTGGGACACCATATATATCCCACTCAGCAGAAAAAGGCATTTATCTATTAATTCCCCTCCCTGTCTGGAGTAGCAACAAGGTAGAGACAGCCTGGATGGCTACTTTTCTCCTGAGATCTTCAAAGAGGACACCATGACCCTGCAAACCCAGGAAAAGTGTTAGAGCTATGCTGTGCTCAAGTAAGCTCAATCTTCTCCATCTGCAAAGAGGGAGAGGCTCAGGAAACAGACAATAAATATGAATGATATTTTGTTTCTCCATGCTACGCAAGGCAAAGCACATTCTCATTCATGAGCTCTGCAGCAAGCAAGTTCAGTGCAAGACACTCCATCCCACACAATCACCTGAGGAACTAAGTACTTCTTATGAATCTCAAGAAAGATGTTCCCACACGAATGCATCTATGCATACAGAGAGTAGGTTTCTATCCCAGGTTTGGGATTTTTGTCGTAGTTTTTGAGGAACTCCTACAGTGCTCCAAATAAAACAGCTCCCATTACAGCCTCTCTCCCAACAGCAGCTTTTATCCTTAAAATCCAGATGTACACCTCACAGCATGCACCAAAGGAACAATATAAATAGAAATCTGGGAGTAAACGGACCCACTATGACCACAAAAAGTCATGGAAAGCATCTCTTCTCCAGAGGACTGGGCAACATCAGCTAGTAACTCTGACTGTGACCATGGGTCATTGCAGCCCAATTTCAGGCATGTTCAATCCCATGTTGTAAGTCTGTATACCTGAACTCCACTACTTCTCAGGCTGAACAGTGATCTTACCCCTGTTCAGCTTTTCACCAACTGCTGCCATGCCCCAGCTGCCAAACTCCCACCAGAGCTCCAAACCACACAGACCAAGACAGACAGAAAGGAACAGGCAATTTGTACCTCCACACACTCTCAATACTCTCCTGGGAATAAAGGCAGTCACTCAACATACAACTTTAGCATTATTCATTATTATATAGATATTATACCCTGAAACATTTTATTAACTGCCTTGCTATCAGGGAAGTGTTCCAGAACTTGCCTAATAAAATTTGTCAAGCCAGCTAAGCCAGAGCATGTGCCCAGATCAAGAGTTTTAAAATTCTCCCATTCACTTAGCAGAAAGCACAATACATGCCAAATTTGTTGTCATAGTTCACATCCTTGTACGGAGCCTTCACCATTTGTGGTTTCCTGACATAAAGAACAAAGTCCGACCAACAGATGCTCCGTTATGTTTGGGCTATTAACAAGGTGAAGGATGTCATCAATATTGCAGCAGACCTGGCACCAGTTAAAGCAAATCTGCATAGATGAAGGAGCAATCACTAAGGCTTTACAGACGCACTTTCCTCCAGTGTGAAAAAATCCTCCCCACATGCCCTCAAGTGCTGGAGTTTGGTTTTGATCTCTGATTTAGCTGAAAATATGTGTAAAAGCAGGCACAACATTATCCGTTGACTAAGTGCCCAAGACAGCCCTGTGTGTTGTTTATTCCAGTGAGTGCATAAAATATCTTGCGGTCATGAAATGTGTCAGAGTGATGTTTACTTTGAACAGAAAATTATCTTGTTCATAAAGCAGAAACCTTTCTCTCTCGGCAAGAAAATGCATAATATTTCTGCAAAGAAATACTGCTACAGGAATCCCAGCACACCTCCAGGAGGATAGTATTTTCCCTTTATTTCTCTCCTTTCTTAAGCATACACTTAGCTGTTCTACTTCAGGAATACAAGGGAAAGGCTACATAGTTCAACATGAGAAAAACAGCATTGTGTAGAAGCAGATCCAATTTTAATTACAAAGCACTATCAAATCTGTATGGACATAATAGGAAGATGGAATTCATTAGACCAGCTTCCCCTTGGATTTATAACCTTTCTTAATCATCCAGCCTGCAGGATATAACACTCAGAATCCTCCTCCAGCAAACGTTTTGGTTTCTGCGTAAGCAGTGAATCCTCTGGAGATAGAGGAGGCAGAGAGAGGTTAGAAAACACAATTCCTTCTGTATCTCTCAGAGAAGTGCCAAACATTATGTAGGGCACAAGCCAGCTGTGCAGGTTCACCATGAACGTAGCTCTTCTTGTCTTCTCCAGGGACCATCAATTTTTGGAAATTAGGAATTTCAAAAAAGGATTTACATGTCAATATGCCTGCTTCTCTTAAAAAAAAAAAAACAAAAACAAAAAAAAAACCCCAAAAAAAAACCACACAAAAACCCAAACAAACAAACAAACAAAAAAAAACCCAGAAGAACAGTTCTCTTCAACCAAGGCTGAAAGCAAAGGGGTTTGCTTCACAGAAAAATAAATAAATAAATAAGAAGAAAGGAAAGAAAAACTGTAATAGAAACACCACTAGTAATACTGAGAAAGGCATGCAGTGTGAGAGAAGCAAGGACATCACAGGTATAACTAACAACCTGCCTGGACATCAAGAAGCATGTATTACCTAGCCATGCCTGCTAACACCTTGGTACAGATTTCATCTTTCTTGAAGGACCACAGAAGCGCAGCTTGGCTATGAATGAAGGCACCGAAACTGCTATTAGAAATCAGCACTCTCAAAACAAACAAAAGCTCCACCTGTGGATGGAAAGAGGAAGAAAAATGTAGAAGACACCCAAATCCACATCTGCATCTTCCCTTTTATTTCCTAACCAATAAGATACAGCTAGCCAGAGCTCTTGAAAACAAATTAATGGAAACGCATCAAATACAGAAAAAGCTCTTCCATCTTCAAAACACAGGCCATACATGGAAAAAAATGAAAATACAAACTCTCTTGAGGTTTCTGAATTCCAATGATAGCTCTAAACACAAAGCAAAAACAGCACAACAACAAGAAGAAAACAAAAAAAAAAACCACAAACAAACAAAAAACAGCCATGTAAAAAAAGACAGGTGTTGGAGCTATGTCTACAAAAACATTCAGTTTGTATCTGTTATTTTCAGGCCATGAGATATCCACTGAGCTACTTATCACCGTGACAGAAAACTGTATCATTTCCTGTATAGACAGGACATCTAAGTTTTAGCACAACAAAAAAAACATTAAGAGAAGTGAATATTAATACAGAAGACTATCTTAGCAATGCTAAGTGTTTTAACAGCAAATTCACCTAGGGAGGAATGGAGATTTAGTTTTCTAAAACTGTTTCCTGGCACAATATGAAAGCCCCTGCAGGACACAAACATTTCCATTACTCCTGAACCCACCCCATTATCGTTCAAGATTTTACATAACAGTGCAGGCATAAAGAATGGGCAAAAATCTGTACTATAAAATCTGAAAGTGCTCGACCTCAATTTAAAAATTCATAAATTCCATTAAGGCTTTGGGAAAGACAGAAAAAATAGTAATATTAGATGACTCCATCTAGCAGACCATGAAAATAAAGATTAAGCTGATTTTAAAAACTGATGAAAAGAAATTAACAAATTTATTCTTACCAATCTAATGAGCAACATGGTAAAGAAACTAAAGATTCCAAGGTATGACCTGGTTATTTTAAAACCTGATTGTTATTAATTACAGTATGTAAAACAAAGACATCCAAACAATTAGGGCACATCATCGGTAAGTTGCAGATGTACACACAGAGATACACAATATCCTGTGCAGAGAGTATGTGGCCGAAAGCAACAGAAATATAACAAGTGGGCCAAGATAATTCACTGGGACAGTAAAGTGCAAAAGATTACAAAAAAAAAAAAAAAAAAAAAAAAAAAACAAAAAAAAAAAAACAAACCCCACAAAACAAGAAAAACACTTCCAAAAATACTTCCAAAATACCACCACCACCACTTCACCACACCAAAAATAAGCATGAAACTTCAAAAAACAATACTTCTGGTAATCGCTTCCCAAAGACTAACTCCAGATCCTTATCATCGCCAAAATTATGATCCAAAAAAAGCATCTTGGTGGGAAAAAAAGAAAGTCAATGAGACAAAGGTAAGTAATGATTCGAATGTAACAGCCCTTTGAGCTTTCTCTGTGAAAGTTACAGGAATCAGCAATCCAGGAAGTGATGTTTATCAACAGATCCATGTTTCTCTTGTGTATCCAACACAGGGCATTGCCCAAGCCAAAAAAAACCAAACCAAAACAAAACAAACAAAAAAATCATAACGTAGATATCCCATGAATATAAACACTGCAGAAAGGACTGAAAACTGTCTGGATGACTGGATAAAGGAGTAATGAAAACAGAGATCTAACTAGTGCATTAGGTGATGGCTTCGGAAGTGCAGTGCAGTTGTTTGGGTTTACTCATAGTATTGATATCTTCATTCACGATGGAACTGCTCCAATCCAATCCAATCCAACCCATCATGGTTCCTGATACACCTACAAGATACACGAGCTTCTCACAGAGCAGTGAGCCTACAAGTTACTTACACAAACCTAAATGCAACAGAGCTCACCTCTTGACTCCTTAAAACAAATGTGGAGTAAAAAAATGAGAGTCAGAGTAGTAAAAATTACCATAGCTGTCAGAATCATTGATTTATGAACTATGTGTTTTTTCAGTGGAATAAGTTTCTAAAGATGGGTGCAAGCACTAGAAGGGTGCTGGCAATACTGCCATCCTCTCCACAATGCACCAAGCACCTGCTGAAATTCCTACACAGCTGGAGTCTTGCTCTTCTCCTCACACACACCAGCATCCAATTCCTATAATTTCTTCTTCTACAGTTGCAGGCGTTTTTCCACCTCCCCCCACCCCTTACTTCAGTTAAAACTCAGGACAACTACACGGGTTACTTTGTGTCATTTCATCATCACAACATAAATTAAACATTCCCTTATTGTGCTTTCCCTGAAATTACACCATGAACTCTTCTGGGCAAGATACAAACCACCCTCTGATTCTCAAGAAGTTACAGGACAAAAGCTGTTCCCTGTTCCATGCACATAACTCAGGCACACGCAAAAATATAACCAGAATTGTCCTGAACACAGTGTCCTGAAACTGGGTAATTACTGTTCATTTTCCACTTCAATGTGCCACTCTTTCTGCTTTAATTCCCATGAGCCAGCAGTATCATTTGGTTTGGGGACTGTCGATTCCTGCCAAAGTCTTCTCCTTTCTGATGGCTGTAAAGTACCAACTGCCAGACCATATGAGAAAACTAATCTGGAAATCCTGGCAACATGAGTGGTTTCTCCAGTCAAAACAGAAAAGCCTACCAGGATCTGCACCTAGCAACTGGCGGGGGCACCGCAAGCTGCTGGAGTGATTTCATGTGAATGGCTGAGTCTGCACGCTGAATCACTCAATGACACCGTCTGTTTAAAGCTGCTGCCATTTCCTTCCTTTTCCCAGGATGGAACTAAAGAAAATTCACACCAAGTGGGAGCAAGCAGGGACAGTGGGTTTGGTGCACTCCACCTGTTGGCACAATGAATGTCTGGAGATAAATCCTTGAAGTCTTCCAAGTTCAGGCTGGCGCTGTGCAGCTTCAGAGCTCAACTCGCACCCCAGGCAACTGTGCCATCCAGTGCAAGAGCAACCATCACTCCCTGACTGCAAAGTATTTACGTTTTAAAAATAACAGAGTGAAAGTGAAGGATTAGCTGTATTTCACTCAGAAAAAAATAAAGAAATAGTATGAAAAGTACACTCCGTAGTACTTCTGTTGCATGCATACCATTCCACAGACCATTTCATCTGTATCTTTGCAGTTACTGTTCAAAGAAATAACCAGGTCTCATTTGTCACACAGAGCTGAGTTAGTGTGTGTGTATAATAACAAAAACAGAACCAAAACCCAACCACAACTGATATCCTGGTCTCCTGATCATGCAGACTACTTCAGTATTAGGCTGTGTTATGAGGAGAATTAAAAATACAATTTTTAAAAATAAAATTTGGAGAATCAGTCATCCCAGAAGAGATTACAGGTTCAAATCCAAGCCACGGCTTGGAACCACACAGGTTCAAATCAGCCACAGCTCCTAAACACAGTGACTTTGTAAACACCACTAAAACCAGTGCCACTGCTATCTTAACTGCCACCAACTGCTGAAGATGCTGCACATGATACTCCACATTTTCCACTCAGGAGGACGGTGTTATGTTAAAATTTCACATGTTTTAGTATCAGAACTACAACATGCCTTTAGTCCCTCACAAAACATTCTCTTTTTACTTTCTGTCTTTGAATACAGAGATTGCATCTATACTAAAACTACCAAATTCCTCCAAGCACAGTGAAGTACTGAAATCCACCACCCATGCTAGACAACCACTAAGGCACAGCCTGACGAAAATCCAGCCTGTGCCAATTAGCATTCTTGCTGGCCAGTTCCTGGGCACCATTCCCAAAAGGCAGTTCACACACAGACACTCTTGATTTGGAAACAAAAATGTTTGACTAGCCTCCGTGCCTGGAAACAATACAAATACACCATTGCAGTCTGAACTTTATGCAACGATTTCCACAGGACTTCACCATTACCTTGAAATTGTCTCTGGCTGCTTTTTGGTCTCTTTAATAAATTATGAGGTCCTGTTGTAAATTCTCCCCATAGCATTTGGGTTTGGGGGTGTGAGGGGGATAGTTTGTTTTCATTTTGCAATCTCATTTCTTCTTAGCTTCTGCTGCAGTTATGTGAAAGATGAAAAAAATTGAGGCATACAGGTTGACCGAACAAAAGAAAACTTTACACCATTCTGTCAGAAATACCCACAACAATTGTTTGCAATGCCTGCCCTTTTATAGCACGTTCACATATTGCAACATCAAGACAAAAAAATGGCCAGGTGTAAATCTTGAATTTTGCCATTTTTCTGAAGTACAATTCTCTTCCAGAGAGTGTTGCTCTGGGGAAAACAACACTGTGAGATAATACATTTTCAAGGAGCAAAGCATGTCTTCAGAGTGTTTACTTCTTCCTGGGGTTTAAATAAACAAGGGAAAAATAACAAGTGTTTTTAATGAAGATGTTGACTCATTTAACAGCTCTGCAATGGAAGACTTTAAAGAGCAATCATTTTGCAGCCACTTAATACTTACATTTCTTACTGTAACTATCTTGAATGGCCCGATTTCCAATTATTTTAGGAGTTATTTCTGTTTGCAAATACTTCTGCTGAAAAAAAAGAAGTCATGGCATATAACCCATACCTTCTCATTTCTGTCTGAGCAACCTTGGGAAATTTTGTACATACACTTAACCTTACAGAGATCAGTATAGAATCATAGAATTGTCTCAGTTGGAAGGGATCTGTCAGATCATTAAGTCCAACCATCAGCCTAACCTATGATCCATTTTACTGCAAGCTTCTAGCATTACTTTCAGTCAGGAAACAATTCTTAAGAGTACTAGAGCATCAGTGTTCATTCTTCATCCCCAGGGTCCTCCTCAATCGAGCTTCTCAGCAACTCCTGTGGACAGCAGCCATGAATAGGATGACTGCTACTCACACTTGGCCTACTACTGCCATAATTAACTGTGAGCTGGAGAACAGCATCTATCTTGACAGCACACTAAAGTGGCAACAGTGGATTATCAATGACACCATCAAAACCATTGTGTTAAATCCTGAAAAGAGGAAAACAGAAACACTTCTTTTTTGAACAGAGTACCTGTAGCTGGAAAGGATAAAATAAACTAGCAGCAGAGAAGTGAAGCAACAAGGAGTGTGTGTGGCATTTCTTAGTTTGTTTTATGCCAGAAAGAAAAAGGATCCTCTATTAATTTAATTGCTGCTGAATTACCTGGACAGGAATCAAAAGATGATTTGTAAGGTCCAGAAATGGTCTCAAAGAACAGAACACTAGGGAGAAAAATTGGGCTGTATATACATAAACAAAGAGGGAGGTAAAGGACAAGCAGCCCAGCTGAAAGAATAGCTGTGAGGAGATACTTTCCACATGCAGCAGGGAAAGACACAGACAAAGTCATCTGGAGACAGCTTGATTTTAACATGAAAAGGAAGGAAAGACTGGATGTTAAGAGTCTTAGCAACAGGTTGATGCTATCCACACCAGGGAGTGGAGGGGGAGAGCAAAAGGGGAGACAGAATAAGAAGAGTGAGAGTAGTTTTCAGTATGTTTTATTGAATGAGGCAAAATACCCAGAAGGACAGAGGCCTGTGCCACAGAAAACAAGCATTTTTTAATAGAATTACTCTTCAATCCTCCCAACTTACCTGCTTTTCTGAGGCAGTGTAGAGAAAAATCTGCTGTCATTTCTGACCATGAGGTTTTAATATACTGCCTTTTCCAACATACAGCAACCACAATACAGGCAAAATCCAGACTTCCATTTCACTTCCCCACTGAAAAAACACTGATCTTGTCTTTTATTAAAGGTCATTTTAGGAGAATTGATATACATTATTAAATCACTTCTGACCTACACAGAAAAGTCAACCTGGGCAAACGCAACCAAGATGTGACAATTTAGTCCTTCCTCACTGATTATGCATTTTGGTTCCAAGTTTAGGACAATTAATTTTGCCAAAAAATCTCTTCTCAGCTGTCTCCTATATTATGAAAAATGAAAGGTGGGTAAAATTGAAAAGGTTATACTTACATTTTAACTCATCAGCTACTATTATAACTTGCTTCTGTTAATCAGCTAACTTTGTATAATGATATTAGCATTTTTTCAAATTTTTTACTCCACGCTGCAGCACCAGGCCTCACCAATACCCTGAAATACTTATTTACACTGTTTGTGTTTTCTGAAAGTGTTCATCATCTACCCTGATTCAGGCAAGTCCTTAAGCATGAATCTATGTTCTCCCACCCTTGTTTACCAGCACGTTCATCGTGAATTATACAATACACAGGAAACACTCAGTCACAATGAAAGGCAAGAGCATCCTCTTTAGGATACAGAATTTTCAGATTTTGTTCATTAACCAGACAACAGAAAAAGCACGAAAAAGAACTAATTCAACATTGTCAATAAGCTTTATTCAACACAAAAGCAGTTCAGCTGCGGTCTAGTATATATTGGATAAAATCCTGTACAAGCAAGCTTTCTTTTTCATTTAAAAATAACAAGAAAGAGCAACAGTGTTTGCAAATTGGTAGCAACGCTTAACTGCTACACACAGACTGGAGCTTTTCCCCTACCAGAGATACAGAAATCAACGCTAAGCAAACACTGAGCTTCACAAACACCAAAATCCAGTAATTCAATTAATTTCTTAATTTATAAATGACGACTCCCAACACTCTACTAAATTTCTAGTAACAGTTTCTACTCTTTGTTTGCTTATCAGCCCTTGAAAGAGCTAAGAGAACATCCCTAGCACTTTTAGAAGGAAAACATGTTACTGCAAATTCAAACACATGAAATGACAGCCAAGGCAGCTTTAACCCATAGGCTTGGCTTAACTAGAGAGGTAACTCTCACTGGGAGCACTTGTTGTAACTGTACAGTTAGAAGCTCAAGCAGAGTCAGAAATACAAACCCTAGTATTGTTATAAATTTAAGTAGATAATTTGTTCATCAGTAGAGAAACTCAAATATAGGAGGGGACTTGTGTAAATAACAGAAAGACCACAAAGCAGAAGCTAGACAAAGTGCTGATTGCACAAAATAGTTGCATAAAATAGTACATAAAGAATTTGTTCTCAAACCGGCAGAAGGGGAAAGGCACCCCCTTTTTCTTTGCATCTGCATTCTTTCCTTTATCTAAAGTCAGGGCCACCGTGTCCAGGTGCAAGGCTCATGTAACCATTCCCTGACAATTTGCAAGACTCTGTAACCATTCCCTGATAACTTTCATTACCTGATAATTTGCAAGACTCATGTAACCATTCCCTGATAATTTGTAACATGTCACTACTCCCCAATAACTTCACTATCAGCGTGTAGCAACCTCCTGTTGGATAGACAGACACGACTCCTCCCCCCTGCCTCATGCTGAGCCAACAGGACCACATAAAGAAAACAAAAGCTGGTCCACAACGCGGAGGAAGACTACAAACTTCATCCTCACGCCCTCACAGGAATTAGGACGACCCCCTAGCAACAGTACGCGCAGACGCCAAGTTCACCCGGAAGCTACACGAAAGCTAAAGACAAGGGACTATAAAAGACTGAGAGAGGAAGGACAGAGTTGAGAGCCGTTGGCTGAGCGCGGACTCCCCGGCTACTCCCAGCGCTGTTTTGCTTGCTGATCTTAATAAATTCCTAATTGATCAACACAGGCTGGAGTAAACTGTTATCCGCCTAAACTATAACAGTATGTGTTTTCTAAAATGTGTCAACAGCACATGGCACAGAATCCAGCCTGACATGCATCCCCTTCCTCATCCTGTCTTACTATTTCGGACCATTACAGCATAATCCCAGCAGCACAAGACCCTTGCTGGCTTGGTTACTGTTCCGACATTGCTTACAGGGTAAATATAAATACACTAAATCTTCTGCCTGCTGTCTACATAATCCCTTAACCTTTCCCTTTCCATCAGCTTTTCCTGACTTCTCATCTCTGGCCTCTCTCTGCTTTTGTTGTTGTTGTTGTTTTATTTTTATTTTTTAACATTTCTTATGCTGCCTTCCCTCTCCCACTTACTTTCCCAAATCAACATTCAGCACCTCATCACAGTGAGATTTATGGACACTGCTCTTTTACCTCACAGCTTGCTTCAGCATGTTGGTTTGGGTTTTAGACTTCTTCGAGGGATGCAAATTTAAAAGAGAGTCCTTTGGTTCACAGATCTCTATCAAATTTAGTATCTGATTGCAGAACACAGGCCAAGCAGAGTGTAAAGGGTGGGGAGGAAGGAGAAGTCAAACTAATAAATTATTAGCCAAATTAGTATTCAGACTGCGCAGAAACTGATCCCAAATTAAGATTAAAAAGGCACAAGGCCATCTTACACTATGGGACCGTCTGAGGCAGAAAGAAATGAGCCTTCACAGATTATCTCATCCTTGTTCTCTGTTATGCATGAGAAGGTAAAAGATCCAAGAATAGACCATGAGTAAACCACAGCTTTACTCTGCTTGTTTTCTTCCTGATTTACAAACCATTTTAAAAAAAATAAAATACGTCTTCTCCTTGGTCAAAAGCTAGACACACAGAAATTTAAGTTTATTCTTTTAAACAACATCAAATAATCACTTAGGTACACACAGGAAAGAAAATCAGTTGTGTAGCCAGGTGATGTTTTGGGGGATATCTATACAATTTTCATTTTGGAACGCTCATACATAGCAAAACCTTTGTCATTATAAAGGCCCCATTACTACATAATTTTACATATGGGCTGAGGCATGAGAAAATCCAGTCACACAGTATTTCTGCAGATAAACACACTCAGCAAAGTTCACCACCGCTGCCAATAAAATGTCCAGTTGAGAGAAGAGCCGCATTCATACAAACCTCATTTCCAATTTTGCACAGTTGGACCTGAACAGCTCGAGGTGTAAAGTAACACTTCTACTAATTTAAACATTAAAAGTAGCATTCTTCTAGACTGAGCTTACAACTTTGTCTCAGCCTCCTATAAAGAAGTAGATTCACAGTTATAATGGTTCATAATATGTACTTATGCTATTAGAAAACTAAACAAACAGTAGCATATTTGGGGGTTGATTCTGTCAAATTAGGTTAATTAAGACACAGGCTTCAATGTAAGCATGGCAGTGGCCATCACTGAACCCAAACTGTACTTAATATTTAACAATAAACAGCCCACCGTAACAGGACATGTATGTTTTACTTTCTCATAGCTGAAATAAAAGCAAGAAACCTCACAGAATGAGCCAAACAAAACAAAAACAAACAAACAAAAAACTCCCTTTCTATTTAAGAGTTTGGGCTATTGTTCCTAAAAGGTTAATTGGATGTATGTAGTTAAACAGGAGTAAAGTGTTCGTTTATGTCAATGACTCAGAAAAGAAGCATTTCCTCAGTACCTCCAGAAAGGAGGTCTTTCTGCTACTCCAGACGCATTTCCAATAGTTTTGAAGACCTAGTTCCCCTGGGGCCCTCCTTCCAGCCTCAGTTCTGAGCTTTATCAGGCAGGCTGCACAAGCAGGTCATCTCCCTCTCATAGCACATGGTAACAGACAGTGGCCAGTGACACTTCAGGCTGTTTTCCATAACCTCTCCTCTTCATTTTAGTGTTGCTGCTGTAACTTCACCCTACTGCTGCTGTAAGACCACATGGCGTACATGACACAGAGAGGCTTCACAAACAAATAAAAAACATGGGAAAATAAAAGTCATCACAAGAATTAGTTAAGCATCCCTCAAGCCCCCAGCCCTTTCCTGTATCTGTCACCATTTCAGCCAATTTGCAGTCACAAAGTCTCTCAGATGAGGAGGACCACACGCTGGATCCCGACCTTTGCTGGATCCCGACCTTTGCGCTGCAAACGTAGCCTTGAGCAAGTTGGTGACCTACATGGCAGCTGCACAGCTCGATAACTAGTTGGCTGGAGTCTGAAAATGTATGATTCGTCTCTGATTCTCCCCACACCACCCCATATGCTGATACTAGACTGCTATAAAATGTAATTTCCAAAAGCAGGCTCTATTGGCCTGCTGGCTTGCTTGAAACATTGCTTTAAAAGATATTTAATGGTAAAAAGAAAACAGTATTTTCTTTTCCTACCTAAACTATGAAATTTACACAGGGAGGAATATATATACATATCACCTAAATACAAGTGCTCCTGCTTACTCTACCTATCTACCTCCCCATGTTTTAGTTGAGTAACATTTAATTCTGGGTGTGAATTTTGTAGGGACAAAGATCTACAGTGCATCTGCAAAGTATTTCTTTAGCAGACATCTCTGCTCTTAAGTGTTACTGGTGGCCTCTGACACTAGCCCACAAGTGCAAGCTAAGTGCCAGAAAGATAAACATGAAAAAGTAGGATTTGGCTAAACTTAGTGGGCTAAAATGCAGCAAATCATCAGTTATGTGCATAAAAATCCACACTACCTGCTTATTTCCCCTCCTTTCTCCCTGCAAACACACAACAAGAATTCCAGTTACCACCATTCCTTATTGCATCCTGTGTCCTTAACAGACTGTTGGCATTTCTCAGTGCTGTAGAATTAGCCTTTCTTATCTTCTTAATGACCAAAACACAGCTGTCCAACATGTTCCAGCTGGCACAAACCTGGCATCTCTGCTGTTAACCCAGCACATCATCTGGGCTATTCTGTCCCACTGAATATCCATTAACATGTATATATACCACTAACACACTTTTTTTTTCATTTAAAAATAAAATTGTAATATTGTGAAAGCTCCTACCAAGATCTTGCCACACATTACACAGTCCAACTACAAATCTGATCAAGGGGCTAAAGAAGAAAAGTTGAGTGGTGGGCATTAGCTGCACACACACACACACACACACACACACACACACAAGAGGATAGATAAATAAATAATACAGCTAGATCATGTCTCCTCTGTATATATAGTGAGAGATATCTACCTACAGATGGCTATGTTAAAGCAATTTGAGGCATGAAGCACGGGAAAGAATGAAAAGTAAATCAGAACCGTGAAAGGTCACTATTAATTGGATGTTTCTGCTGAAGTGTCCGGAAGTGAAGTAGCTCTTCACACTACGATCTGCATTTACATGTTTAGAATTTTAGTACATAAAAGTTCTGGGCAGGGAGAAAGGAAAGGAGCTATTCACATCTTTCAAATATGTTTTGCAGTCTTCAGACTTGGTAAAACAAATTATAGATGAGTTCATAATACAGTTCCATTTTCAGAATTACACTTAAGAGCTATAATAGTTAAAACATTGTTAGCTGTGGTACAAAATGCTCTCCCCCTGCATAGATTAGATGCAGAATGAGCCACAACCATGCAATACCACTGAACTAGTTCTGAGCTCATTACCTCACCTTGTACAACTTAAGGTATTAAGTAATGACTGGGGTTTTCTCTACCCTGTAGGCATCAAAGGGCATACTCCTAGCACGTGTAAATCTGTTGAGTGCTATAAAACTACACAGCTGTAATGACAGTCTCAGTTCATGCTTCAAACCCAGCATTGTTTGAAGAGACTAGATTTTAAAGATGCTAAATAAGTTATCCTGAGCTTGCATTAAGCTTTGAGAAAGGACTCTGAAGGCCATTCTGCTGCTTACCATTAAAGCTATGATCTCATAACCACACTATTCATTAATGACAGCACTACAATGATACAGGTACCAAGTGTTTTTGTAATTTCCTGTTATTTCCAGCCTATATGCTGTTTGAGTGTAACTACAAACAAGTAAAGACTGGGGGAGGAATTGCTGGAGAGCAGCCCCGCACATCGGGATCTGGGGGTGCTGGTGTCAGCGGGCTCAGTATGAGTCAGCAGTGTGTCCTGGCAGCCAAGAGGGAAAACTGCATCCTGGGGTGCATCAAACACGGCATGAGCAGACGGTCAGAAGAGGACATCATCTCCTTGCAGTTAGAGTGGTGAACCTTCATCTACCATGTGCAGCTCTGGGACACATAGTTTAAGGATATGAAGGTCCTCGAATGGATCTGGAGTAGGGCAGCAGAGCTGGTGAAGGGCTGGAAGACATATCCTGTGAGGAGGGGCTGAGAGCTCTGGGTTTGTCTAGTTTGGAGAGAAGGAAGCTGGCGGGCAAAGCCATTGCTTTCTGCAGCTTCTGGAGTAGGGGATGTGGGGAGGGAGGTGCTGAGTTCTGCTCCCTGAGATCCAGCAACAGTACACACAGGAATAGTTTGAAGCTGTGTCAGGGAAGGTTCAGACTGGACATTAGGAAACGCTTCTTTACCACAAGATGGTAAAGTACTGAAACAGACTTCCTTGGAGGGTTGGATGATACCCTGTGATTACCAGTACTTAAAAAAAAAAAAAAAATATTGGACCACAGTCTTCATAATATTCTTCAAGTTTTGGACAGACGTGAAGTGGTCAAACAGTTGACCTAGATGACCATTGTAAATCCCCTCCAACTGGAATAATTCTCTTCTATTCTATTTTATTCCATTCTAGTATGAAGTGACTAATAAAACCCAGAATTTGGTCCAAGCAAAAATGTAGCTTGCATCTCATGGGACTTGGGGTTTTTTCAGCCATAGATGG